>JARJLG010000315.1:0-83429 GCA_029448575.1 Mycena maculata
GCTGGAGCTGCCGCTCCTTGACCCTGCCTCTATGGCTTGGGTGGTCGGGACCCAGGTCTTCATCGCTTACATGCACGGATTTGGATTTCGGAGGGGACTCCTCAGCCAGCAACGTCGACACCTTCGCGTCCTCCGCATCGACAGGTGCGTCGCCCGCTTCCATCTCCATCTCAGCGCTGTCTGGCAGGGACGCCGGAGGTGTTCTAGGGTTTTGGGCCGCTTTCCGAGCGAGGTCATGGGCCGCTCGAGCATGGTTGTTTGTCGACGGCGACTCAGTGTAGCGAAATACCACCCCTGCATGTCGGCTCCGTATCAGCTCCGCCGTCACCCTAATTATGTCCGCGTTTTTGCAGGGCCATCCTTCGGTGTAATTGCGCCCTACCCAGTAGCAGAAGGTGCGAATGACGAACTGCGAGGTAGTGTAGATCACCAGCGTCCGGTCCAGTGGGGCTGACATCAATGCCAGCGTTACAGCAAATAGCGCCGCTCTTCCACTCGTTTGCGCTCCTGGAATGGACGAGCACTTATTTCGTGGACTGTTCGGGCCCCAGTAGGTTCCGCTCCCAGCCTTCATATTTGGTTTCTCTGTGGCGGCACAGGAGGAAGCGAGGTAAACATTCACAGGTGCTGTCCGCACGGACACAGGGGCGTAATAACACCGGTTCTGTTCTGCGTCTGATCTCGACGAGTTCAGGGCGTCTTCAACCATATCGTCCAATTGTGAAGGGCCGGCAGTTGGCATTGGCAGCGGGATGGAAGGCGCAGGAGTGGGCATCGGTTCCCATGATATGTCTAGCCGCAGTGTTGTCGCGCAGTGGTCTGACCATCCATTTTTCGGCTGAACAGTGAAGCTCTTGACAAATTGTAGTCCGCTGTTCAATGCAAACATATAGTCTATAACAGACTTCCCCATTGCCTGATAAGAAGTCCACACTGCGCAGCCCGCCGTATCGTATGGCGATCCATTCAAAATCGACATCCTGCAGTCACCCCACAGCTCCAAGAGTCTGTTTCCACGCGTAGTTGATGTGGCATCTATGGAAGAGCGCATGAACGGTGAATTTTCCGGCGATTTAGATTTTGTGCGAGCGTTGAGGTCTCCACCGCCATAACAAGGCTTCGCCGGATTGGACGAGCAGAATGTAATGGCCTCATCGTAGCGTTCCTCTGGTGACACATCTGTCCAGTCCTCCCAGTGTGTCTGGTCCGGAAGCAAGTAAGCACCGACAGCAAAGAGAACGTCGAGATCCAGGACAATGAGATCGGGTGCACACAGGTGCTCACAGACTGTGAAGGGAATTGTTGCGTGAACAACCGCCGCCACCCTGCCGCCTTGGGATTCCATGTTCGGGCGGTCCAGGCGAGGCATGGACACAATAACATAACCTGGAGGTAGCGGCAGATTTTCTTCTTGACCCGGCCGCAACCAGGTTTCCACGAAAAATGTGATGTCGTTGGCGAGAATCATTGCACGAAAGTCTAAGGTCCCAATTTTCAACGCCAAATTTCCCTTGGTATTCCAAGTAGTAATACATAGACTGACATATGACTAGCGTAAGAAAGTATTGGTAAAGGTAAGTGTAGACTGTCTACCCAGTAGAACGTCTATTGAATCCCTCCCCACGGATAATGGAGACCGGGTCAGCCGCCACAGGCGCCCAGCACGCATGTAGGCCCTCGAAACCAGAGGGAGGACAGTTCTCAATCACGTCGATGAACGTCAGCACGAAAGGATGGGTGCGGAAGCAAATGCTGATTGTGGTCATCTTGTTACGAGGCCAAATCGTGTTGATGAAAGACCCCACGTTGAGGTGTGGGATAGCCTGCATGGCGGCGCGCGCGAGGTCCCTCGCCTCCCCGGCAGGAGTGACGTCGTAGAACAGGACGTTGTATGGCTCCTCCTGCGGGGCACTGGTGCTTGTGCGCGGGCATTTCGCGGGAGGCAGGTCATCCTCGAACGCCGAGTGATCGCGTCGAACAGCAGTGGATGGGCCGGCCTCCGAAGATGGTGGGCCCATGCATGCGGGAGCGGGCTGCCACATGGTCGACGATGGCTGCAGGAAGGGAGAGGAATCAACGAGGATGGGCAGAGGGGCGAGCGCAGCGTCCGCCACGAGCGACGAACGCAAACCCGAGATATCCCTGCGCAGTCCGTTGACGGTGTTGATGAGACTACCCAGGACGACATGGTCTCCGTGCTGGATCTCCTTCAGCTTACGAGTGTCCTCCGCCACCCTGATGCGAGCTTCGGTGAGCATCAGCTTCATCTCCTCGTCCCACTCCCGGGCAATGCGGTGCTGGGACTGACAGTCCTCGTCCAGCCTGTGAACCGCATTGACCAGCGCAACCTCGTTGTCACTGTGACGCGATTGTGCTGCGCCCGCCGCCTCGGTGCCGGGAGGTGCAGGGTTGAGACCGAGATAGAAGTACGCGGTCGCAGTTGCGGGGGAAGAGGGGCGTGGCGGCGGCGGCAAGTGAGTGGTCGCAGCCTGCACAGGCTCCTTGGACTTCCCCTTGTTGGCCGTCGCTGCGGCCATACGGAACGATATGCTCGTCTGCTGCGCGAGCGAGCGGTTGCGCGACGACGGAGGGGGTGGAGCAGGTGTCGCAGCCATTGCTGCAAGCAATGCGTCCAGGTCTATGCCAGCGGCTGATGCCAATCTTACGAGCAGCGTTAACATGATTTGTACGAGCAAAGACTGTGTGTCTGCGACGTACCCTGCACCCTCTTCGGGATCCAAGTGGGACAAAACCATCTCGGCGCTCAGCGCCGAAGAGCTAGTCATTCGATCAGCGACGAGTCAGACACAATATACCCCATGTACGTCGATGACCTCGTCGCCGGTTCGTCTGCCCCCTCCAGGCCAGCCGGCTCAGGGGGTGGCGCGTTCTCAGCCAAAGCTGGCTGGGACGGATTGAAGTCATCAGGAAAAGAGATAAGTCTGGAGAGAGACATTCCGGATGTCAGAACTGAGGGAAATGTGCAACGAGGAGGACGTCCTCACCTCTCCAATAAATACACCAGTTCAGCCAGTATCACCTGCACTGTCAATTTGCAATCAGAGGGCACGCGCCGCAGGCACAGATAGTTCTGCATTCCACCGTTGTCCAATCACGATTGGGAAGCCCTTGTCTCAATCCATGTCTCAGTTTTTGAACGGCCAAGTCGGCCTATGACGGAGAGATTTGCGCGCATGCATGACCCCACTCCAATAGCCGTGCTCCAATAGCCGCGCTCAAGAGGCGTGGATGGTGGTCAAGAAACAGCCACTGGATGCGAATATAAAGCCAATTTTCAAATTGTAAGGCGCTCGGTCGTGCTCTGCACCGTCAGCAGTTCACTCAGCTGCCAGGAACATGTTCCCTGACATAGCCTGAATCCAATTTGCGAGGGAATGAGTGCCAGCGCCGCAGAGTTTCCGACGATACAAGGAGGACGTAGTTCCAGCTGGAGCGTCGTTATGTTTTACATCGAAGTCGATGGCAGGTGTCCGAAGGGTTAAATGTGAGCATGGGCCAGTGGGCCAGCGAGCTCCAACAGCGAGCAGATAGATGTATATTGTGAAGGTCGGGAGATTGAGACGTGTCGGCGTGACAACTGGTGCCAAAAATAGACTCCCCTGGTCCAGCCGAAGGTCGCCCGATACTGCCCGAACTGGGTCGTGCATTCCCTTCTCAGCGTCCTGGCCCATTACCAAGATATGGGGATCTGTGCACTGTCTCGCCCAACCTTTTAGGCCCCTTAGAGTTGCCCACGGAGAGCCTCAACGCCCGTAGTACCCGCAATTATGTACAAGACTCAGCCACAATGGCGACGAGGTGCGTAGACCAAGATGAATGTCTTCTGCAGTTCGCAGAGCATAGTACACGACATGTGCACAACTTCCCTCCATCCCTGGTAGTCCAGGAGTCCCCTCATCGGGACCTCGTTAATACGAAGATGGTGGCAAGAGTCCCGAATATCCGGATAAATTACAGTTGTTGATTTTGTGAACACGAGGCGAAGTTCAGCGATAAGTGCTTCGTTTTCCGCCACTATCTCTTCGGTAAAATCGAGGAGACCGTAGCGCTCGCACAGAAATGCGGAAATCATGATCAAACGTCCACGACCTTTCTTCTTTAAAACCTGCTGGTCGGCTTGAAGCCAGTAGTGGTTATTTTGGTAATCATTCGAATGGATGGTCGACTCATCGTGGACGATGAAAATGTGTTCCAGTTCATTGTCTTCAGCTTCACGACGAAATTTGGACATGTCGGGTTCAGCATATCGAGGTCGGAACGCATCGGCGGCCTCGAGTTCGGCAAGATATTCTGTACGGCGCTTCTTCCCATCCCAGGGGGTCGTCATCCGGGCCGTCGTCATCACTGAGATATACAGCATCTTCAGAGGGTGTTTGAGTAGAGGTAAAGGCTCCGTTAGGACCATGCTGAGCATGAGTTCCTGTTTTACGTGGACGGGGCATGGTCGTCGACGAAAATCGGCGCGTTGATGGCGCTGCACAGCCACCGGCCCGGGTGATCCGAAATCAAAACGGCAGAATCCGAGTCGCAAAAACAGAAATCGACTTTTTGAAACTTCTGTCCCGGCAGATCGTTAGATTGGGTTGTTCTGCTACTATCTACAGTATTTTCATCACTTTCTTTTGAAAACTGGGTCGGCAGTAGCGATTACCAAATTGGGAAATCAGCTTGTCACGAAGTTCGGTCCGCCACCATACACATGCTCCAAACAAGGCTGGCTTTAATATTCTATTCCATCGAGCCTGCGGCAAAGTGCTTGCACTTAGATATGCCGCAGTAGCAGACTGGATACGAGTCTACCCTGCGCTTGTACAGTGGCGAGGACACAAGGCGACTCGTAGTATCACGGGTTGAGTCCCAATACGGTTACCGGATAGCCGGAATAAGCTTCTCTGAATGCGTCATCGATGATGATGGCGGTCTCGATCCGACTGGGCCAAGGACTGGGCCCTCGTAGCTCTCGCATCCATGCGTACAGAAGTTGTCAAGCCTTTTTTCCACCTGGCCGAACATTCAAACTCCGTACCAACAGAATGAATACTAGTCGAACGCTATCATGTAAAGAAAAGGACCTCCAGGTCCTACCCCGGTCCCCCGTAGCCCCAGGTCCAGCGGCAATTACAATTCGCCTGGAGAATCCAATTTTGATTTGAGGTCCGTTCGGACGCGCATGGTCCATGCTGGGTCAACATGACGTCGCAGCGGCGTGGCTTTTTTGCGTGGTCTTGCAATGGTCTTGTCCGCTCCTTCGGCGGCCACAACATGGCTCTCAGCTGTGCAGCACACGGATCTTGGCAGCTTTGCGCAGCGGTTTGTCCATGCGTAATGAAAATCCATCGGCGGTCAATCGGTGCTTCAAATATTTGCCTCGTCCCGAAGCGGGTAATTCATCATCCTTCTATGGTTTAAATAGTCCCGCAATTTGTGAACGGTTCTTTTGCTCCCCTCAGCTTTAATTTTTACGACACATAATGGCTCCCGCAGGAACTGGTGAAGGCGTTTCCACCGCAAGTCTAGCATGGGCTATCATCATGAGCGCTTTTGCTGGTATGTTCAACTTTGGCCGATCGTTTTTTTTTTCACACTGAATTGCATGGTGCAGCGTTTGGTGGAATTCTTTACGGGCGAGTTGTTCAATATGTATTCTCTTGAATCCTTGCTGATCTTTTTCTTCAGTTATGATACTGGAACAATCAGCGGCGTCATCGCCATGACAGACTGGCTGGACACCTTTGGGACGGTCGATACTACAGGTAGTCTGGGGACTTACCTCAAGACTTCAAACAAGAGTTTGGTGGTATGTCAAATTACAATTTTCTCTGTCGTAGCAATCATGTGTTCCAGGTATCCATCCTCTCTGCTGGAACATTCTTCGGAGCTTTGTTTGCGTACCCAATGGGAGATATGCTCGGTCGCAAATGGGGCATCGTTACGAGCTGCACCGTTTTCGCGCTCGGTGTCGGCCTCCAGTTGGATACCGAGTGGGCGACGTTCATCGTCGGTCGATGTGTGTCATCTCCTTGTCCTCAAATGTCGGTCTGACCTTTCCCGTGCAGTCATCGCGGGTCTCGGAGTTGGCCTCATTTCCTGCCTTGTACGTCCCGAGTAAATGATCAAAGGGCCTTTCTGACCGAAACCAAACAGGTCCCCATGTACCAGAGTGAATGCGCACCGAAGAATATTCGTGGCTTGATCGTCGGGCTGTATCAGCTGGCAATCACCATTGGCGCCCTCCTCGCTGCCATCGTGCTGAACGCTACAAAGGACTTTGACGACCACAGTGCATGGCGGGTGAATATTATTTTGTGAAATCCCATTTACGAACTAAGCGTTGGCTAGATTCCCATTGCTATCCAATTCGCGTGGGCGTTCGTTCTGGGCGGCGGCATGGTTCTACTACCCGAGTCTCCCCGTTATTTGATGTACAAAGGGCGCGTCGATGCTGCGCGCGTTGCACTGTCTCGCCTCACGAACCAACCTGCGGATTCCGAGGCCGTCCAGGCAGAGTGCCATGAGATCGATCTCGCCATCAAGGCGGAACAAGCAATTGGGACGTCCACCTACATTGACTGTTTCCGGAACGGCGAATACAAGAACGGATTAAGAACTTGGACCGGTATCATGCTCCAGGGGTGGCAACAACTCACTGGAATCAATTTTATCGTACGTCCACCCGTTGATCTTGGCACGGCGATGCTTGGAGGCCATTATCGCTGACATCGCCGTTTAGTTCTACTACGGCACCACATTCTTCGCCAGCGCCGGAATCAACAACCCTTTCATCATCACGTACGTGCTTTTGGATTTAGTTTTTTTCCCTCAAGAAACTCATCCACGACCCAGGATTATCACCGATGTCGTAAACAGTGAGTCGCTTGTGCAGAACATTCGGAGCTTTGTCTCACCGTTTTTTCCCTCCAGCTGCAATGACCATCGTCGGGGTCCAGCTCATCGACAGGGTTGGTCGACGTCGCCTCCTGCTCATCGGTGCCGCCGGCATGCTGGTGTGCGAGTACATTGTAGCCATCGTAAGTAGCTTTGTGTTTCCCTTGAACTATATCCACGATACGCAACAGGTCGGCGTTACTGTCGGTGAAGCCACGTCGACCGGCGCCGTAAATCTGGCTGCTCAGCGCGTTCTGATTGCATTCGTGTGCTTCTATATCGCCTTCTTTGCCATCTCGTGGGGCCCCGTCGCATGTAAGTCGGGCCCAACTTCTCGGCGTGAGCACCATGCTAATCTTCTAATTTTCTTTTTTCCTAGGGGTTATCACCGGCGAGATCTTCTCCTTGAATCTCCGCGCGAAGAGTATGTCCCTCGCCGTCGCCAGCAACTGGCTTTGGAATTTCGGCATTGGGTGTGCACCCCACTGATCACTCTACGTACTCGTCTAATTCGTCTCTCGTTGTAGATACGCGACGCCGTACCTCGTTGACAAGTCGACCAAGGGCCAGCCGAACGGTGTCGCCACTGCTTCCCTGGGGGTGAAGGTCTTCTTCGTCTGGGGCTCCACTTGCGTGGGCTGCTTGATCTTCACCTATTTCTTCATCCCAGAAACCAAGGTACGGCGGCTTGCTCTCGTCATTTCCGCGTGGCTGATTCCTCCGCCAGGGCCTGTCCCTTGAACAAATCGATCTCCTGTACAAGAACTCTACGAGTGAGTAATCGTCACTTTCACTTGGTGTTGCCCGGGAGCTGACCGCTGTGATTCTAGTCCGCGGCTCGGAAAAGTACCGCAAGCGGATGTTAATGGCGAATGAGACCTACACCGCCAAATCGGAGGCGGACCACGTCGAAGACCACCCCACCGATTCGGAGGCCGAGCAAAAGGTGTAATTTAAAGGCGATGTCGGACGCTAAAAACACATGTCTTTTATAATAGAATACCAATTATGTATGAACACAGCGAGTTCAATTAATTTGGGATGGTTTGAAATTCGGGAGTAAAAACTCTTGAAATGCAGAGGTGCTTGACTAACCGTAACTAACATTGGAGAATCGTCAAGAAAAACACCCAGTTGCTTACATACAATGACTGCGATGTACATACATTAGCAGCACATCACGAGTCGATGGGGAGTCTCTCGGCGGCATCCCTTAAACCATCGTGCCAAAGGATGTTCCTTGCTCCTGAGGTTGCAAAGGTTTAAACCGAGCTATCGACGCTATAAACATTTTGCTGGCACATCACTAAATGGTTGATACAGAATGTTAACTAACGTGTACATGTTGCTACAGATGGGATGTATGGATGGGATGTATGTCCAAGAACAAGAAATGTAGAAGAAAATCATGTCCATATCCATATGCATAGTCAATGTCAATCATGTCGTGGATTCATGTACCGGATGTCTCCAAATTCAGCACTACTCTGCAAAGGGGGCATGTGCGACTCCGCACAACCCATCGCGCAAGGCACCGGTCGTGGAACGCGTGCTTGCACCCGTCACTCAGGCGCGCGCGCTCTGCCTTTTTGAACTGGGTCATGCAAATGCCACAGCGGTCGACCGCAACACCGAGGAGCGCGAGCTTGAGCTTGATCCGACCGTCCTTCGTCGTGCGTCGTCGCTGTACCTCGATGTGGCCCGTCAGAAGTATGGATGTCTTGGCCGCCGGTTGCCACGCCGCCGTCGCCACAGCGCGCACAGGTGTCGCGGGGCCAATGAATTCGGAAACGAGCAGAAGAGTCTGAGGCCGGTCAGTCAGCGAAACCCCAATCCAACGAGAAGACTTGCATCATAGTTTGACCCATTGTTCTGGTCATTTTCGAGTCGCGCCACAAGAAGATCCAAGTCCGTGATCTCCATGAACTCGTTGCGCGGTGAAAGCGGTGCCAGATCGACAGACGATGCGGACGAGGTGCGGCGCATTTCGGTGGCTGTGGGTCTCAGTTGATTCAAATCATCAGGAACTCGCGCAGCGGGTGGTGTCTCAACCTCTACGTCATCTAAATCGATTAAGAGACCCTCCGGTACGCTCGGCGCGGGAGAAAGCTCCGCCTTCGGAAAGTCGGGGTGCGGCGCGTACGTCGAGTCCACGACGACACGGGGCCGCCGTGGCAGAGGCCGTCCAGGGTAGTGATGATGTGGGTGCTGCCCTTCGGTATCCGCGTCCCCGTTCTCGTGATCTGAAGGCCCCGATGAAGAGTGGGGAGTGAGGGGATGCATTCTGTTAATGCTCCCTCCTGTAGAAGACCCAGGCTCGCCAGGGAGCGCAAACAGAGACGTCGGCGAGCTGGTGACAGGCGTCAAAGGAAGGGGTGTCCGTACCGCGCGCTCCAAATCCAGTTCAGCCAAGCGCGAGCTGCCGGCAGCACGCAGAGGAGATGGGACAGGTGGTACCCGCTTCTTTGGTGGTGGCGGGGGTGGAGCCTTTTTGGTACGGACCGTAACGATGGGTGGACCAGTACCTGGAGTTACTGAGGGTAAAGAAGGCGGAGGCGGAGGGGGCCCGCGGCGCTCGCGCTCTCGTGCAGTAGGATTAGGGACAATCGGTGGAATTCGGTTATTAGATTTGGTCTGACGGTCCCGTTCCGACAATGGGTGAACCGGGGGAGATGTCGTAAAGTCGGGTGCCCTTGGCGGTACGTTCGCTACGGGAGTCTCCCGAAGAGGAGAGACTGCTTGGGGTAGGGGCGGAGCTGAAAAATCCGCCGGCAGCTCAGACTCGACGATCTCCCAGGCATCCAGAGCTTCGGTGGTGGCGCGCTCTTTGCCCTTATGCGAGAAAAATCGGCGAGGCCCCAGTAGATTCTCGCTCCGCACCGAGGGAGGAGAAGAAGGTGACGGAGGGGGGACATGTGCCGAAGAAGATGTTAAATTCCTCAGCGACGTGGTGCTCCGGAAGAAAGGAGAAGTCCGGGAAAACGCCAGCGAATGAGGGGTGGGTGTGCTTTGGGCAGAAAGCATGGGACCAGATTCTCGAGCATTCCGAGAGGGGAATAATGTTCGGAGAGGCGAGAGGGATAAATGCCTTCTATGCGTTCGAGTATTCGATGAGGAGGCCGTACGCGGCGGGTTATCAGGGTCGGAATCAAGGATCCCGCGACCCCGACGAGCAACCTGCGATCGAGGTGAGGTCCGTTCAAGTTCAGGTCCACGGGGTCGTGGTAAGTTCCCGGTGTCGACGATATCGAGGGAAGCGTCATCGGATTCAGAGTCTGAGTCTGAGTTATATGCATCATGGCGTGATGTTGCCGGTACTGTGAATTGCCCAAGCGTTGTGGTACTCGGACACACGGACACTGGGGGAGACGAAATAGCCTCCTGAAAAGATGGAGGTGGGTAGTCCGGAATATCGTCTACCAGCGCAAAGATACATAAGGCTGTATATCATAAAACAATCTCTGCATCGGACTCACAATCGTATTGCCCCTCTGGCCTCGACGCACGCCTGGTACGACGTGAAGGTCTTCCAGAAGTAGACTCCGCTGCGGGTCCACTATTAAACCTCACCGGTTCCTCCCGTGGTGGATTCCTAGAAGGTTTATTCTCCTTGGCTTTCCTCCGTCTGCCATTGTTATCCGGGGGTACGAGAGTGAGCTGGCCGTGATGGGTGATGAGGTGAGTGAGATAAGGCGTTACTGCGTTTGCTCTTTGTGGCGGCATGGCTCGTTGCCTTGGAATGACCGATTTTAAGTGGAGAGTCGTGCAAGAAGCATGCAGCTGGTGGCAAACAAAGCCAAACTACCGCCAGATTCCCGAAAAAGCAATTCCAATGAGAGCACGTGATGTCTCGGTCTGAAAAATGTGGAGCAAAAAAAATAGGAGGAGGAGGGGTGTATTACTACTAAAAAGGAGAATGGAAAGAGAATTAGTTCGTTCATAATGGTTAAAAAATAATTGGGGACGTATCTCGGTATTGATCGCGGCTAAGAAGCATAGGTTGTTTGGATTTCGACAAGGGCCAAAGCCCAACCAAAATGTTCATTATGTTTACCATAACATAGAAGTAATTTGTACCAGGACACCAAAAGCGGGTTTCAAGTCGAAGCCAGAGGGTCGGCCATTCTTGTGGAGTTTTTAGTCCAAGTCAGAGAAACGTGGTATGAATTCTAACAGGGTATTCGGTCCTACATAAATACAGTTTTGATTTTGCTGAAGGGCATTGGCTACAGACGGTGCATCGGTTATGCCGGCACAATACTTCCTAATTAAATAATCATAACGCTCGAAGAATGGACGAGTAACGATCGGCTACCCATCGATCCTCGCCGAGATCTTGCACCCATTTGAGCGAGTTCCTATCTTTTGGACGGACGCCGCGCGCGACTTCGGTCACGACCCAAGAGTACTCTTCTTCCTCGAGTGCCGCATCGTCCTCGTCGGAGGAGGTATCGCTGTCGCTGTCCCCACCTCCACTAAAAGTGGGTAGGGTCGGCGACCGCGCGGGCGCATTCCCTTCCCTCAATCCCATTCTGCGCAACTCTGCCAAGGCGCTATCCGGCACTGATCCGACGGACGCGCCAAACCGACGGTGTACGGGACGGACTTTGGGCAATGGCTCGCCAGAAGGCGGGACATGCTCATCTGGCCGAGTTGGAGCCAGTACCGGTGACACTAGGTTTATATGCGACCGGAAAACCGCCGGGGTGGGTGGTGGTAGGGGCGTCGGAGGAGTTATATGAAGACTTGGCCGCACCGCCAGCGGGGATGGCAATTGCGGCTGATCGGGGGAGAGGGGGGAGTTGCCCGGGTTACAGATATAGAACCGTTCGGTTCTGGGTGGTGGTGGATACACAAAGAAACCCCCCGAGGCCCGCCGTCGGGGAGTAGGTCGCGGAGAGGCTAAATTTTTGTTTGGGGGTGAGGGCAATGGTCGGGTTTTCCGCTCCAGAAATTCTGGTGGTAGCGAAGCGTTCGGACTGGGACTGTAGGCTGGGGGTTCTGGAATATGCAGACGAAGCGAATCGCCATTGCGTTGCGGGGGCAAGGGCAAAGACACCGTGCTCGAGACTGGCATGTGGACAATGATGCGTTGGTGTAAGGGTAGGAGGTGGCAAGGAGGTGGTGAGAGGGAGGTAGGTGAGTACCGATCGAGAATAACGACGGAATTGTTTACGTGTCGTAAGCGAAAAAGTACGCGAAAATGAGTGAAGGGTGACCGATGAGCGCTGTTACGCGCTATTGTTAACTCTGGCTCTTGGCTGGCCTCGGGTAGCCCGGTAGTTTTCCATGACGTCCGAAAGTCGCTCAGGGCAAATGAGAATCATGGATACATGATGCATATGGGCGCTAATCCGCCAATCATTGCGGATCCACGAGGCGGAAGTCAAGTTGGCCTGAGAATTCTCTGAGAGGAGAACTCAGAGAGAGAGCTCACGGACATCCTGAGTGGCCTGGCCTGGCCATATTACCGACGGCACTCGCTGATAGGCAACTCTAGGTTCGGTTTGAGTAATTAGAATGGCTCTTGAGTTTTGTATGCCAAGCTATAATTGGTGTGTTTTTTGAAAGCAACGCCCGACGGAAGCTGTCAGGATGACTCTTATTTCTCCACTTCCTCGTGTGAGCGTCAGTCGTTTGTCGATGAAACGACCACGACGTATCAAAGGTCAAAGATCGTAACATCGGCCCATATGTTGCAGCGGCGTCGCCGAGGACGTGGAACGAGCGATTAGAATCATGTGCACAATGAGCCGTTCCAAGTTTGAACCTGTTTGAACCCTAGTTGCGCGTTCGTTGGAGAACAAAATCTGAGCAGTCTCAGCCTGAGTATTAACGGCAAAGGATCAGAAGAGAGGACCTGCGAGGGTGGATGTGAAACAAGTGTAGAGATGGAGAAATCCAGGTGAAGCACTTGCACGAAACAGAGGACAAAGCCTGAGGAAGAGGACTGCCAGTGAGGAGAAAAATTTGCGTGACGGAATTTGCCGAGGCTCGCTAACTAAAACGCGGTCATGTGTCAAGTGGGGGATGATCGTCACTCAAGGGTCATTTCCATGGACGGGCGGTCGCGTCACTGTCGCGTGGGTCCAGTGGGACGCCAAAATTTGGTTGCCTGACCAATTCACGAGTAATTCATGATGCATTCTGACAACACGACGCCATCTCCAGTGACTGGCCACATGAAAAGTAGACGATATAAGGAGAACGACTATTCTACATGAGGTACATCCTGCATCGGAGGAAGGACCTTCTTCAGCCAAAAGGCCAAATCAGTGAGTTCAGCGTCACTGATGTAATGCGCGAGACCGTTGTAAACGTGGAAATCAATTCCAGGAGCACCAGAACCACTCGTCGCTGCGGGGAGACCTATCTCAGTGGTAATGAAATCAGCGGAGACACGACCCAGTTTGTATGTGACGAGGATATCTTTGGTTCCATGTCCCCAGAACAGAGGAAGGAGGCCCGCATGCGCAGACACCATCTAAAAGTCAAGGTTATTAATCAAGTTCTGTGCTCTAACGAGCCGTACCGATTTGATTTTGTTTCTGAGAGGAAGCCTACCACTCAGCACAAATAAACCGCCGAGTTTCTTGGTCGTAGTCAAGCCTGTGAGCAGGGTCATCGCCGCCCCCTGAGAAAAGCCTCCGAGAATAATACGGCTCGGATCGACGCCCGAGGCCGCAATTTCAGAGAGGAGGGCGTCGATGGAGGCCACGCTGTGTAGCATGCCTCGCTCATCCTCGTCACCTTCCTCTAGGTTGAAGTGGTACATATCAAACCAGGCAGGCATGTTCTTGCTCATGTTGCCGGTTACAACGCGATGTGGTCTGAGGAACACATGATGGCCGTCGAGCAAACAAGGATGTGTGACTTACGCTTGGGGCAAGATCCACTTCACTCGCCCGAAAACGGGATCTTTACGGATCGTATTGACTATTTGGAGTGGCATACCCTGTGTTGTGTCCCCCAAGCCCTAGTATTCGGCTGTAAGTACGCGGTGGGGCTGCTCTATAATAAACCAACTAAATTACACTCACATGAAGAACAACAACGACCGCAGAGGCCGAGCCACCGACAGTGGGCGGGAGCTCAACAAACGAGGGTGGTCGCACTTCCGAAAGATCCAGTTGCACGGGCTCATTCTGTGAATTCCTCGATAACATGCACGGTTCCCCGAGTATACGTGAAAGTAGTGGCAAGAACTGAAGATCGCTTCGGAGACCCGGACCGGTCGCCGCGGATCCGATCAAATCCCACTTCAACTTGATCCCGACCCTCAGCTTCGTCCAGCCGGACGTCTATGCGGCAATTCTGGTCCCCTTGTGTATCCCTGGCTTTGGACATAGGACCTTATCGATGTCTAAGCGTATCTGAATCCAACCACTCTACGACTGCTCTAATTCTGTCTAACTTGAAGGGCGTTCAAGAATTCTCCCAATCAGTACTTACTTCCACCTAGATAAACGGGCATGAATACAATGCACCCTGGTTTCTGTCATGAAGAGGTCCGGCATCCTCGTTAACCGGACCTTCTCTCTTGGCCAGATACATGTGACCAAATTTCATTGTCGCATATGGGCCTCGACAGTTTCTGACGCATGGTCGCGCTCTGGCCGCCCTTCACCTGGACACTATCTATCTTCCCCGGTATTCCCTCAAGATTCTTTGGCAGTACGTGTACGGTCGTGCGCCGTACGACCGCATCCACATGCAACTCGTATCCCTCTCGAAGCATTGGTAGTGGCGGGTGTGGTCAGGAAATTCATAGCACGCATTGGGTGCAAAGGCGAGTGCAAAAGCTTATCGGTCCAAGACACCCTAGCATTCGCTACATCCACAGGAGAAATGAGAACCATCACCTATCTTGGAGTTTGTCGTTGTTCAATGCTTGCGCCTATGGCTGGGGTGCGTTGTGGCATGAAGCGATCGGGTACATCGACATACAGGCAAGTCCTTCATCCTGCTGTTATAGGTTTTTGTCCTAATCTTGATGCGTAGTTCCTTAGCCCCAAGGCACTTTCTTTCGTCCAGTATTCCCTCGGCACGACGTACAACGGGACTTTAGGAGTCGCAGCCCCCGTCAGCGCTATGTTTGTCATTGGGTATCTGCTTCTGACTCGTGGTAAACCTTGCAGTGGGCGGATACTGTCCATTATGAGGCAGCATTCTCCTGGTGCGTATGGGGAACCTTCGCTGTTGTTGTTTCCCTGACCGGTGTAGGTCGGCGTCCTTCCATTCCGTTGACGCTCAAGGTTGGTTCTGGCATTATGATTCTTCTCACTTAGATAACCCTCCCACCTCCTGCTCCGTGTCGCAGACACGCGACTACGCTAACGAGACTTGCATCTGTACGTCGTCGTGCGGATTGAATCGACCATTCGCATCCTCACACTGACTTGCAGTGACTGCCATCGCCAACTACACGACCCGCGTGCTGGACACGTCTCTCTCGGCCACTCAAAGCCAGGATGCTCTGAAGTTCCTCGGTATGTTCGATTCGATCACCTCATTGCGTCGATTTAAGTTGGTTTAAATTAGGCTACGTAAGTCATAAGTATACCGAAACAAGGCCGATAGAACAACGACATTTTTGCATTCAGATGTCACGCAGCCCCTTCATGTTGAAGCGCTGGATCTAGGTGGAAACAATATCCAGGTGACCTGTAATGGATCGAACACCAATTTGCACGCTGTGAGTCTATCTTGACCCGACACAGTTATCTGGTTAATCGTGTGCGTAGACTTTGGGAGTATATTCGTTCTTTCCCGAAATAACACAAGCTTGACTAATCTTCTCCGCACGCAGACACTGGCATGATCAACGTGCTTTTGGTCGCCAACTATCAAAATTCGGTGACAACTTGGGCGGACGACCTCGCTAAGAGAATCAAGGTGAATTTTTGGAACCATTTTCAGGCTGATTCGTCCCAAAACCGGAAAATTCAACTCGGAACGTGTTTCTTCTTGCATTGCCTGCTCCTCGACCACAACACCGGTGAGCTTTGAGGATGATATCGCGAATCTGTTCGCATCGTCCGACCTCGATTCGCGCCCTATAACTCCTCTCGCATGTCCCCTTACGTGGGCGCAGGATGCGAACAAGTTGGACTGCGCGGGTAAATGCAACTCCCAAAAAAGAACAGTGATAACGGGCATAGACAGTCCTATATATTTTTGTACGAGTTGCACCAGTGACTACTATACCGGAGCCGTCCCTCTCGTGAGTCGTCGAAATACTGATTCGAGGACGAGTCGATCAAAATCCAACCTCCTGATTGGAATCCAGATCGCGAAGGAGGGTATCTCTTCGCGGCTTGGTTGAACGTGTTCTTCGATGGATTTCAACACCAAACCTGATACTACGGCCACATTTTCGGGCCAAAAGTGAGTTCCAGCTGTGCATCCAGTAATAAATAGCGAAAAAAAAGCTGCCATAAAGCCCTCCATACAGCAGCGAAAAGGGTTTATGTTATACCTAGAAATTGATTCGTTTCTTGTAAAGAATGGTTGTACTCAAGTTGTACTTGAAACGAACATCTCATCCCTATCTTTCAATGACTTTTATATATTTTGCATATGCATCCGCCAAGCTTGGTCAAGCTTGGCCATCAATCAACATCGGGCCGGGAAAATCAGCTCATTTCTGAGTTGATAGAAAGTCTCTCTCGTCCCACTTTCTTCAAACAATCCTTGTTCCCGAACGCCACCACCTGTGAGTACAACTTCATACTGCTCTATGATGAAAAAAACAGACTGCAAATCTATTCGCGACGTGCTTCGGCGTGCTGGGCGGGTATTCCTTCGGGATCCATTCAAGTCTCTGATGCTTCTCTCTTTTTTTTGTTCTCCTGGAAATAGCGCGTGGATTGCTCACGTCCTTTCACCCCACACTAGTCTTTTATCAAAAATGTCTCTCGTCCAAAACGATGGCAAAGGCATGGTTGACGGTCGCCAGCGCGATCGTATCGCCAATTACACCAAGTTCTGGAACAAGGACATCTCGAAGGAGGACAGCACCGGCACCGAGAACCGTGTGGATAGCTACACCGACGTAGTTAACGGTACGTTTGTTCCATGAGGGGAAAGTCGACGCGTTCTTAATTTTTTTGCTATGAAGGCTACTATGATGGTGCTACCGAGCTCTACGAGTACGGATGGGCTGAATCTTTCCACTTCTGCCGCTTCTACAAGGGCGAGGCATTTTCTGCCGCCTTGGCGCGTCACGAGCATTACCTCGCTGCACAGATGGGCCTACGGCCTGGTATGCGGGTGCTCGACGTCGGGTGCGGAGTGGGAGGTCCCGCGCGTGCGATCGCGCGTTTTGCGGACGTCGAGATCGTTGGCCTTAACAACAACGAGTTCCAGGTGCAGCGCGCTCGAAAGTACACCAAGAAGGCCGGACTGGAGGGACAAGTCACTTTTGTCCGCGGCGACTTCATGAAGCTCGAGGAGCAGTTCGGCAGGAACTACTTTGATGCTGGTGGGTTTATAATGGTTCTCCACTACACGAGCTCAACAACTGGCCGTCAGTGTATGCCATCGAGGCTACGTGCCACGCGCCGACCTGGGAAGGTGTCTACGGAGAGATCTTCAAGGTCCTCAAGCCCGGAGGCACCGTAAGCTCTTCCCCATCTCCATCGCACGTATCCCTCTAACACGTCTTTCAGTTCGGTGTTTATGAATGGTGCATGACGGATGACTGGGACGCGTCTATCCCCTCGCACGCTGAACTGCAGCATGAGATCGAGCTGGGCAATGGCATCCCTGAGATGCGCCCGCTCAAGCTTGCCCGCGAAGCCCTCAAGACGGTCGGCTTCGAGCTGCAGCACGAGGAGGACCTCGCCGACCGGCCCGACCCCGTTCCCTGGTACTACCCACTCGAGGGCGACATCAGCAAGGCGCAGACGTTCTGGGACTACATCACCGTGTGGCGCATGAGCCGGAGCGGCATCTTCGTCACACACAACGTCCTCTGGTTCATGGAGCTGTTCAGGCTCGTGCCCAAGGGCACGCACGACGTCGGGGAGGCGCTCCGGGTCGCCGCGCTCTCGCTTGTGCGTGGGGGTCAACAAAAGGTCGGTCCCCTCCCATTGATTCTCGGCTCATGCTGAGCATTATCTTCTAGCTCTTCACCCCGATGTATCTGGTCATCAGCAAAAAACCAGTCGATTCTGATTAGATTTCGTGGATTATTATACCTTACCTTACATACTTTGGAACCGGAGCGAATCATAAGCATGCACTCCTTGTTTGAATAATGCAAAGATACGTTCGCGTTCGTTCGTCGCGTTTTGTTGGATGCGTCGAGGAAAGCCTTGTTCCGGCCGATCAGTCCGACGTCCAACTTGCGCAAAACCTTCATGACCGCCAGTCGGCGCAACTAGACTGTATCTGACCCTGTATATCCTTTGTGCGTGGGTGTTGAACCCACTGCATGCTTGCGAGGCTTGTCCGAGATCTCATCCCCGCTGCGAAATGCTCTGTATCTGCAAGTCTTTTTTGGCCTCGAAAATTTTCTTTCGCTCATCCAACTCCATTCACTAGCTCTCCAACGCGCTTAAAAGTCTATGCCACCCTCTTGCAGTGGCTCCCGGTGCCAGTCGGGTTGACCTAGGAACCGTCTACTCAGGACTGGTCGCGCCATGCTTGTCAGCACGTTCATCGGCCTCGTAGATCCTCTCTGACTATCTTCGTTCTGCCAGAACGGCTAGGACATCTATCTTGGTCTCTGAAGCGGCTCCCAACGACTCTTTCTGGACCGTGTCGGTCAAGTTTCACGACCACTCCAACCTTGTAATCCCGGATTACTTTACGGGGCTCGGTGCGTCCTCCTACGATACAAGGCTTATTCATATTGAATGATTGTGCAGGCTACTTATTGTCATTACAAGCGTATGGACCGCTAAGCCTGCTCGAACGCATCAGACTGCTAGCCATGTACGCAAAAGTATGCAAACTCTCGTCCCCCCTCGTCCAGTCGCGCCCGCCCACGACGGTGCAGCTCCTCTGGGTTAATTCGGTACGCGTCATTCACCAATTTTTTCCCCTAGCATCAATGTCTGAATGCAGCCCCACGTAACGGACACGCGCATCGTCCTCGGGTCTAGCCTCGCGTGGCTGAAGGTCCGCAACCACTTCCAAATGGCGCGCGCCGTACGCGAACAAATTTTGCGTGACCTCTGGCGCGATGCCCTCGTCGACCCGACGCCAATGCAGGTCTGCTTCCCGAACCCCGTGGGCGCGCTCTTCGGGTCCTGTTGGGGCGACTGTGCCGAAGCCATCTCGCTCTCCGCGTGCGTTTCTCCGCCTCTAGATGTGTTTGCAAATTTAACGAACATTATGCAGGTTCTGGGAGCTCGTGGCTTCGGGCACGCCCCTCGGTACTCTGGCGCTTAACGTCGCGGCGATGAACGCCGTCGACCTTCTCACTGGGCTGAGCGCGTGCGACGTCATCCTCGCAGGCAATCTCAGCCTGCAGGAGACGCTGGGCGTCCTCGTGCGCGCCAACGCGTTCCGCCCCATGTGCAAGAACTGCGAGCACTTGTGCGACAGGGTCGCTGCGGACATCGTCGACTGCGCGTGTGCAGAGTTTTGGCTCAAGCGGGGTCTATTTTCTGCGCCTGGGCCGCAAACGGTCCTTGCGCGTGCCTGAAATCAGTTTGCACTAGCAGGAAATATATCTGCCCTTTATCCGAGTGCTAAGAAGGAATTAAACATTCGACCACTAATCAGTACAAGTGTTGCGGGGAACAATGCCTTCCCCTCGCGCCGACACGTCCGTCTTCGCCATCCGGATCTCCTCTTGAGTGGCGAATGATTGGAACCATATGGAATCGCTGCACAGAGCCAAGTGGAAGCATGCGAGTCGATTGCGGCTGGGTGGTGCTCTGCGCGCTGCACCCAATGCACGAGCTCCAAATGGGTGAAATGGGCGTGTAGGACCGGAAGGTTGTACGATCCACCGCTTCGTCCCAGGAGCGTATATATAGTGCATCTACCGGGCGATGCTTCATTTAATTTGATGTTTTTTTTTGGGGAACACGGCGCGCGAACACTGTAAGTCTCGAGTCATAAGACCGTGACGTCGTCGACATAGGTGCTGTTCACCAAGTCATCATCGATGCATCATCTTTTCTGCCCCGGATGGTTCACGATCCCAGAAAAAACGTGAACCGGGAAGTATACCAATCGTCGTATACTTCTAGATATCTGAGAGATTTGGTATACTTTCGGCAACGTCCGATATACGAATGGTATACTTTGGACTCTCTGAAGTGATCTGGCTGGTCGGTACACTTGGTACACCTGGTTCACTTAGGGTGAGGGATTTATTTATTAATTCAATCTATTTCTGTGAATCTGTACCATCAACTGTCAAAATTCAAACTCCGCGACGCGGCAATTACTAAGTCTCGTACGATCCCTCTCCGCCCCGACGCGTCCTCAGCCCCCAAACTACTATGGACACGTTCAACGAGATATATGCGGCGCTCAACGCCGTTCCTGGGCTCTGTGAATCTATTGGAATGGAAAAAGGAATGGCGTTCGTCAGACTTGCGGCCCGCCTCAAGGATGCCACTATAACGACAGCTCAGTCGGCCAATCATGACGCGACCGAGACTCCCGACGAACTCCCTGAAGGCATTCGCACGTTCCTCAGTAGCGCAGTCGACCTCCCCATGGAATATATTGATGGCTGCTGGAATGCTTTCGGCAACCTTCTTGGTTGGTGTTGATTCAAAAAGGCCTGGAGGCTGAGGCTGGGCAAAGGCCCCTGTGGAGAGGAGATGTCGTTGTGGTGAAGATGCAGGAGTGGCCCGTTCCCCTCGTACCAGGGGGTGGAGCACACATGGATTAGGATTATGTCGATATACCACCACCTGCCCTGGATCTTTTCAGTTCCCATTTCATACCCAAATGGTACCAGTCAGATGCATGGCGAGATCTGCTGCAAGACGAGGAGCAATACAGTACGTGATGGTTCTGTTCTCTAAATTCCCGTAATCGTAAATGCTCAAAGCCTCGTAGATAACATGCTTTTGAAGAGCCATCAGACTTGGCCAGTATATCAGACATTTTACCCTGAGCTCAGCAGCGTCTCGAGCGGGTTCAACAAGAACAATTACCGTGCGTCTAAACTTCGTGGTGTATGTATAAACTAGATTTGAGCAAGTATTTTAGAGAAAACCAACCGATTGATTGACCGGTTGAAAGCTACCGGGTGGCCACCGTTTCACCCTGGTATATGTCCTAAATAAAGTTGCACACAGAGATGAAGCAAATCAAGCCCCAGGATTTGGACAAGATACTTGTCTGCGGTCATTGCAAGATCGATGCCCAGGGGTTGCGGGTCTGTGGAGGCTGCCGAAATGAAAGATATTGCTCCACGGAACGCCAAAAGCTTGCATGGAATGAGCACAAGGCCTCCTGCAAGGCCATTCAGAAGGGTCGTGAGGCGTGACGAAGCGATGTGTGCCAATGCCTATGATGTAACCTCTTATCTGCCTCGTACTTGTACAGTCCCCTTTGGAGCGACGGCAAAGTGTACCCTGTATGGTGCTCGCCACACCTAGTGAAAGTTGCCGCAACAACTACTAATCTCGAATATTTGATGTCCTGTCGATGCCTCCGATGCTTTGAATACATACAATTTAGTTTGTCTAGCCGCTATCCATCCCGGTATACACGGGCCCACGGCTCTACGCATGGAAGACCACCTCCCAAATCCGTACACACCCGTCCGCCCCGGCGCTCGCGAGCGTCCCGCTCTTCCCCGCACCGCCGCCGACCCACAGCACGGCGTTCACCCCGCCGGGCCCCGCGTTTTTCAGCGCGATGTTCCGCACCGGGTTTGCCACGCTCCAGACGTACACGTTCGTGTCGAGTGAGCCCGACGCGCAGTGCCGCGAGTCGGCCGTCCACGCTAGCGAGTTGACGCGCGCGGAGTGGAAGGTCCAGCGTGCGGTGATCATCTGTGCCCGGATTTATTTGGTTGCACTGAGGAAGGGATGACTCGGGGATGTTCGTACCTTCTTCTCGTTGACGTCGAACAGGACTATGCGTCCGGTGGACTGTCAGGAAACGATGGGTGAGTGGGTGAATGAATGGGTAAAGAAAGTCGGACGTACATCGCCTGCGGCCAGCAGCGCCCCGTCAGGTGAGAATTCGAGCGCAGAGACGACGCCCTTGTTGCCCTCCAGCACCGCGACCTCCGTGAACGCCGTCCCACTCCACTCGTGCAGGCGGACCTTCTGGTCCTGCATTGTGCGTCAGCTCTCTAAATAGAAGAAACTTCAAATTCGACACACCTCTCCCCCAACCGCCACAAGCTTCCCCCCGGCGCCTACCGCACTCGCCGCGAACTTGGTCACAAGATGTGCAACCTTCTGGTTGTCCCGGATCGCTTCGACGCCGCCCGCTTCGGTGACGAACGCCGTCCCGTCCGCCGCAGCGGCGATCGCCTTGGGCTGCGCCGCCGTGGATATCGCCGCCGCACTGAAGCTCGCGCCCGCGCCAATCTCGCGCACGCGGTCGTCGTAGCCCGCGGAGAAGACCTTCCCGCTCGGGGCGGCCGCGAGCCCGACGACGAGGCTCGTGTGCCCGTCGCCCGTCGCCACCACAGCCTCGCCCGACGCCGCGGTGTATTGCACCACGCGCCCGTCCGCCGTGCCGGCGAGGAACGTCCCCGACCCCGTGGGTGCCACGGCCGTGATGGGCTTCTGCGGGCCCTGTGGATGGTATGGGTTAAACTAAACCACTCTGCGCAAGATCAGGAGATCAACGCACAGTGACGATTCGCGCGGGCTTGTCGCCCACGCGGGGATCGAAGACGTTTAGGTCGCCGGACAGGGAGAGCGAGACGATGTCCGTCTCGCGGCTCCAGACATTCCCAACTTGTTGGTTGCTCACGCCTGCGCCGAGCGACCATGTGTTCGCTGCCTTCTGCGTCTCTACGTCCCCTAATGCAAACCTCAGCTAAATATCTGGAGAGAAGTTGGTGCATACAAAGTTTCACGGTGCAGTCTGCGGATGAGGTCGCGAAGGATTTATTGTCTGGGCTCCACGTACACGCCATCTGTGCCTGAGGATCAGCGGCGCCCAAGACGGGAGAAACAAACAGAACGCACGATGCTGCCCTTGTGCGGGCTGTCCGTGAGCTCCGCGACGGTGTCCCCCGTCTTGCCGTCGTACAGGAAGATCTTCGAGTCGGAGCCGACGCTCGCGAAGTGGTCGCCCGACGGCGCGTACCGCAGATCTTGCACAAATTTCGTGTGCGTTCTGATTGTCTGGCATCGTGAGCGAGGGCGCGCTGTGTGTCGAACGGCCGCAGTACCTTGTCATATTTGTACGGCGCGCCTGCAATGCACCGTCAGCGGCGGAAGCTCTCGGTTCGGAGGGACGCACCTTGATGGAAGACAATCAGCGCGTCGTCCCCGGCGGTGGCGGCGCGGAACGGGCGTTGGTGGCGTATGGCGACGGCGTTGATGGCCTAAGGAAAGTCGGATGGTGAGAGGGACCTCGGCGTGCACTACCCACCTTCGAATGTCCGCTGATTTCACCCGTGGACGAGCCGCTGTCCATCATGAAGGCATGTCCGAATTTCTCTCGTCCATCGCCCACCGCGATGATGCGCTTGCTCTCTCCGTCCCACTCCAAGTCATTTCTATCTCCGAATCAGCGCAGCAAAGTCGATGCGCCGAAACGAAACGCACATGCGGCCCGAGATGACCCTGTACTCGCCCTTGAGGACCTGCTCCTCGCCGACGGTGTCCCACACCCGCACTGCGCAGAGCTCATCGGATGGCGCACGACACGTCCAGAGCACGCACCTGTGCCCAATGCGTCCGCAGACGCGCAGTAATAGCCCGACGGCGATATGCGCGCGACGGTGGTGTTCTGGACATGGCCCGTGTATGCGATAGCGAGCAGGGGGTTCTACACGATGCCCTTTAGCGATTAGAATCTGAATAACATTGTGCATTTCTGAGATCCTCACATTTAGATCGCGGATCTGTACGCGCTGGCGTTGATCTTCTGGACGAGAACTAATCTTAGACACTCACGATGACTGCTTTGCCGTTGGTGTAGACGATCTTGTCCTTATGAGCGCCCAGTTTCGTCGAGACACCACGAGCAGTTGCAGGCGTTGGAGGGAACAGGGAGGTTTGCTTGAACGACATGTTGATCCGTCCACACGAATCAGAGTTGATTCGAAGTCGAAGGGAGATACGCGAGAGATTCTACAAATCCAACCAAGAAAGCAAAGACAAGTCGGGTTTCCATGGTCTTTGGCCTAATATGTACACACAAACTCCTCCCATCAAATTCCCTTTTGGAGCTCACGATATTGCTCCTGCGATATCACGCGAAACAGCAGAAGCGGAAGCGCACATCGCCGAAAATCCAATCAATTTCTGGTAGACCCATTGTGTTCTGCGATCTTGCTCAGACATCTCCACATCGGTCAATTTATCCTAACTTCGTATTCTACCCTGCGCTGATTTGCACGCATTACCTTCAATCGCGCTCCTGGGCAACTTTCCATGCATGAGGAATATAGGACAATTCTCTGGTTCATCTCATTGTCCGAGACCAGCGTTCTGGCCCGGCTTCGGTCATGCTTAAATTCATCCTAGCCGTATATTCGATGCATCGGGTACTTTCTCCTGTCCATAACCTTCGTTTTTGGAGTGGATCAGTGATTTACATCAAGATCTGGCTGTCTGGATTGCTTCTTAAAACCACAGTAAGTATACCAGAAGTCTCGGCGTAAATGCGGAGATGTGCGGCAGAAAGAAAAAATTACATTCCAAAATTTCTCTTTCCTCCACTTGAAAACCCTTTCTGGATGGTTTTCCTTCCCTCCCTGCTCTAACAGGTGCATACAAACTCCTCCCATCAAATTCCCTTTTGGAGCTTGCGATCCTGCGATATCACACGAGGCATTCTGCAGAAGCGTGACGGCGATAACAACACTGAATCCCACCTCAAAAGAAATGTGAAGTGTGTGCAGTTTGTGCAGTTTATTCAGCGACCTCGAAACTGGAATATCTTTTTGAGCATCAAATGTACCAATGGGCCACAATCCTTCCGGAGCCCTTTATATTCCGAAATATCTGCATCCACCTTAGGCCACCGAGTTCTTTGCCGCAGGCCGCGCGGCGGTACCGCTGGCTGCATCACAGCCGCAGCATCACGGAGGATGTGTCCGATGTGTTTCATTGCAAAAATTCCAAGCTCAAACCATGTTTAAGCCAAGTTATTATCATACACACAATGTCTCTCAAACAATCTTATCTGCCTTCGTTAGTTCTCCTCTTTATAATAAAACATTTTAAATAATGTCTGTCTGAAGCCTTTAAACTCCGACTGGCTACCGCCGCAAGTTTGATAACATGAAGGATGCGGGCCACGTACTGATCACGTCAGCCTCCCACTGCCTTATTTAAAAGGGCAGATATTATTAGAGTCAACCAGCATTCATTCTGCTCTCAAACGTGCGTGCCATTAATCCAAGTTTGCTACTTGCTCCTCACCTCTTCACCTCTCAAAAATTGTCTGGCATCAGAACATGGTGTAAATGAGACACCAGAGCAATTGAATTGTTTACTCCTCTTCTGTCTCCCTACACTTGGTCCTCTGTGATTGATTCTGAATCCACTTCCAAGAAATTCTGGCACGATGTGGCGCACTTCATCAACCTCGTCCGGCATCCGTGTCACTGTTTCAAATTTCATCCTCGCCTTCAAATTGATTCCTGACGCCTCGCGCGAGGTCTCCCAATTTGAATCAGTCTCGTGTTTCGCCCACCTATAATGCTGTATTTTCCTCTCCATTCAGCTGGCCATCGTGTCTGCCAACTGCATTAATAGTCCACAAAACATGCCAGTCCAAAGCCATTCCGAGCATACATACAATTGTGTATTTGCAACTGTTCCGAAATACTATATTATTAACAAAAATATTCGTGCTTGATGACAGGGGTTGCCGAGCCGCGAAGCGCCTCGGCGGGCCCTTTACTCATCACCGTTCGTCACCGATCGCCACAGCCCACCATCATTGCGTAACTGCGGAAAAAGCTGGCCCAGATGCTCTCCTCGTCCTCCTCTCATGAGTAGTCTGCGGAAACTCAAGGCCTGGGTCTTGAGCCACGAACTCAACACAGACAACATCCGCGACCGACTCACCGCTTCAGCCGTTCCCGTCTCCACCGCAGACTGCAGGGTGTGCTCTGATCCTTGCGAAGATGGTACGTGCACATCCTCCGCATGCCATGCTGTAATTCACTTGCTACAGGGCATGCCGACTATCCGTCCCGATTCACAGTGGACATGGAAACCCAAATGCTAGGCTCAGTCCGGCCTTTTCGACGCCAGGTGCCTCCCAATCTCCCATTCTTCCCTGCAAGTATGTAACTCCGTGTTCAGATCTTGATCTCCACCGGAAAGACGGACTGGGACCGGGAGATAACGCGGACAGCTGGCTCGCTTGCTGCACATTTATCTCATGCGCACCAAAAGACCCCCGTCAAACCGTCTGTTCATGTGGATTCGGAGGGGCGCCCGCTGCCTCACGTCCCTGGAATATTCAACGCTTCTGATTCTGGCGAACTTTCTATATTAAATGGAAGCCATAAAACGATCTGCGAGGACGACGAGCTTGAAAGTGTCCTCGTTTTCCCGGACTTTGTGGTTGTTTCTGGGATTCCTTCTACCTTGGCGGGTGCACAAATGCTGTGGAAAAGTGCGCTCGACCCGCGGGTCCCCCGCATTCTGGGCTCGAACGGAAGCACCTTCAAGACATGGGTGTTACCGTACTCTTGCGTGATAACTTTATGTATGGTGTTGTCGTTTTCCCTTCGGCTCTCTCTAAATATGATCAGGCTCTCACAAAAGACGCGATAATCGGTGTGGTATCGCAACGCCCAAACTCGAGCGCGGTAATTACGTTTCTTACGTGGAAGTTCAAATGTTCATCGAATAAACAGCATTCACCGATTCGCTGCAGCGCCGCGGGTGGACGATCCACACAGAGGTGGAGCACATCGATGACCCTCCTCTCGAGCAATTCTCCGGCACGGCGGAGGACAAGAAAGCTCATGTCACCCAGACGCTCAAAACACTGCAGACTTCCCAGAAGGCCCTCATTCTGTACAATTCGCACATGGGCGGCCACCGCTACGCGGGAAACTGCATCGTGAGTGCATCGCTCAAGTTTGGCTGCTGGAAATAATATATTCACGGTCATAGATATGTCTGCCGAATGGGGCGTCGCTCTGGTATGGCCGCATCACGCCGCACGAGGTGGAATCCGTCGTCGAAAACACAATAGAAGGTGGGTTGATTCTGCCTCCGCTGCTGCGCGGTGGCGTCAATCTTTCGAAGCCGGGATGCAAAACATTGCATGACTGGTAGGCATGCGGGGCTCTCATAATCTCCGCACAAATTGGCATTTCGATGCCACGTAATCGTAAAGCTTGAAATCATAATTCAACCATGCACGACGTGTTCAATTTGAGACGAGATGAAGGAGGAATCAAATATTGATGCCGAAGATTAATTCTTTCCCAACGAACCAAAGTCGTAGCGAATAAGTAGATGGATGGTCATGCGTGAGTCGAGAATTCAATGTTGAATGAGCAACAACGGGTGTCCAACTTCCCACGTTGTCCGTTGTGTGGGTCCACCGGGTACTCCTCTTCCCGACAATGGTCGACGCAAACATGCCGAGCACTCCGACACTCGTCGCTGCTGCCGCAGTTGCGTTTGTTGCTCTTCAAGTCATCCGAAAGTCTTTCAATTTCGGTAGTGTATATCTCCGTCTTCAATCTTGTCTCACTCAGTGGCTTCGTCGACGACTTGGCCCTCGGATGCCATTCCGAGTATTGGGATTCCAGGCGTTCTCTTTGGTTTTTGTGTTGGAGCCTGGAACTATATCAAGAATGGCCGCGCCATCACCGAAGAAGGATTTCTTAAGGTGCGTAATCCCTTTTTTTAGCGCTCCGTGGAGTACTGGATACTGCTTTCAGTATCCCGGGAAAGCGTCCAAAGTCGCTTTCGTAAACCGATGGCTAGTGATTGTCAATGATCGGTCTCCGATAGAGGACATCCGAAAGGCTCCCGACGACTCTATGTCTTTGGCGGAAGGCACTAATTCGGTGAGGAACCCTGAGCTTTTTTATCAATATCGAGCTCATGGACGGTGGGAATAGTTGTTGCATTTGGAACACACTCTCGGTTACGACCACCGTCATGACCCCTACCAAATCGATGTCGTCAGGACACCTTTGACACGCAACATTGGTGTTTGCTTTCCCGTCATCCGGGACGAGGTTGCGGCAGCGTTTGAAGATCTGGTCCCTGCGAAAACGGATGGTGAGATTCAAACTCGGCCTGGATCCCTCGATATCTCATACTTTCTGCTCAGAATCGAGATCCGCACATACCTACCATGCAGGTCTGTCGTTCATGACGCTCGGAGAACTTTGAAGAAGCCGGCGATGACTCGGAAGCGCCAACCGTCGGTCAAACCTTGGTCAAACCGCTGTTGGAAAATTACATCCGAAAATCGACCACGTAGTTAGGTAGGTATACAGGTTGACTGCTGTGGATCCCTGTAGATCGAGAGACAGGCGAACAAGTTGAAATGGGAAACGAAGATAGGGGTTCGGAAAGTGCCAGTAATGATGAAGCCGCCCGGGCCGCCGCGGCGCCCGAGTCACGTGCTAGTCGCGCCGAGTCTCACCAGATCTCCGAGACCTCGACCTTCCAGTATCAGCGGTACGCTGCGCAGTCCTTGCCACTTCAAAAGACTTTTTCATTTATCGTCACTCACCCTCGGAAGCTGTATATGGTCTATCATGTACGTCCCCTCAACCTGGCCAGTGGCGAGGACGTGTCTATCGCACTCTCCTCCGCTTCCTCACCCATCACATACCTTGGTCCAACGCCTATCCTCTTCCCGGCTGCTACGTCAAACTTTGCCACTCCCCAGATGAAGCACTTGCTACGGAATACGTCCGCATCCACACCTCCGTCCCTGTCCCTAAAGTTCTCGACGTCGTTCAACTTCCCGCCGGAAACGTACATTCCTGCAGAGCCTGGCTCATTACGAGATTGGATCGCACGACTTCGGAACATTCAAAGTCCATTTAGACAGTGCGTATGCAGCTTTAACGGGCTGACCGAATCTCTGACGCTGCTAGTTGGTCCTTCATCGCGTCCGCCTTTCCGCATTCCACGCTCCGGATAATTCAACGTTCAACTGGGACAGTGGATATCCATCGGGTAAAAGAGCATGAAAAAACGAAGCCTTCATGCCTGTCGTGCAGTCGACTCTCGAGCGCCTACTAAGAATCAACGCGAATGATCTAAGTTCAATTTCGTGGGCGATTCACTCAAGACATAGTGCATCCTCGAGTTTCACACTTGCTTATGCGACACTATGTTCCTCAGTGGGACCACCGCGGTAATACATCCTCCTCCTCCTCCTACGTTGCTTAGATTCCGAGCTTCACAACCATGTTCGGGATTTTCAAACCCCGCCATGGGATTTGAAGTCGATGCCACGATGATCATATGGCAGTTGCGCGATCGACTCATGCAGGAGTAATGTGTAGAGGGGTTTGTCAATTTTTCAGGATTCCAGTGCTAAGTAATCGCGGTGCTCGGCGGCATAAAAGTACATCTCCTGTGCTTCGTTTGTAGTCTATTCCGTGAGAATCCGGTCTTGAAGGAGGACACCAAATGGTTATGTCTGCGGAGAGGTGAGTAAGTTTAAGATGGCGCAAGAAAATTAAACCGATACGGACCATGGGTATAAGGCGTGATGCGGGGGTATATACGAGCAGGTAGGTCGCGAAAGGATAACTTAACGCGCGCACTCTTTACGGGTGGCGGCTGGAAGAAGAGACGAGAATCAGAAAAAATTCGATGTAGTGACAGATGAAAGGACATACCGACGGTAGCTGCGACGGGGGGACTTCTCCGCAGAGCGGGCGAATTCCGGAGCATGAGTATATGTCCTGATTGAGATGTCAGTTCAGGAAAATGCGCTCGCGAAACAATGTGCGTACTCAGACTGGACAGGGAGAATGTCTTCCGGTGATATGGCGACAGTTGCAGTGCTAGGGGATTGCATTGCAACTTCGGAAGAAGAGGAGCTCGATATAATAGCAGAAACTGGTGCGACAGGAGCTGCGGCCACCATAGAGTTGAGGACGAGAGTAAACACGAGAGCGAGGCTGGAAGTGCAGTGCATTGTGGTAGAGGTGGTGTGTGTGTGTGTGTCGCTGCGTCGGGTCAGGGAGGCTGAGCGAGTTGGGAAAAAGATCGCGACAGGTCCAGGGCTTTTGTACAAGTGCACCATAAGCTGCGCCATACCGCATCTAGAATTAATGAACGCCCCGACTTCGGGTTATTCGTCCGCGGATGCACGGTTCTAGAAGGGGAAGTGGCCTAGACTAATAGCGATCGGACCTTCAGTAACGCCACCAGCTTGCCACCAGCTGCGGTGCAGCGCTCGGCCAATCCTTACCTGATACGCGCACAACGGTCGTTGTAATTTTAGCCGTGCCGTCACAGTGGTCGTGCGGTGCGGGACTCGGAAGCAACCTCCCATCTGATCGCGCCTATGTACCACGTTTCTTGCGACCGCTGACAACCTGAATTGTTAATTCGAACATCGGTTTGTGCAAAATATCAGCGAAGCCGCCAGGTGCTGCCAGCAGCAGCACATAGTTCCGTGAGTCCTTGGTGTCATATGGCACACTGACACGATGCTTCAACAGAGTCAAGCATTTCAAGTTCTAACTGGTGCCTTGACAATTTTGCATTTGAACATTATTGTCCTCATTCCACACGTCTAGGTTCGGGACGGGCAAGGAGGTGCCAAGTTTATTTACCGCGGTCCTGAGACGTACATACGCCCCGCTCGGTGCCTTTATTTCTCAACCGCTGAGCTCCGTCGGTTGCGGCTTCTGGATTGGCGTTTCTCGATCAGTTCGCAATAGAACAATACTTTGGCCGCACGAAACAAATAGCCTTTTGGCAACCTTCCCTACGCTAATGAGATGTACCTGGGTCCTCCAAGCCTCTCCGTTCCTCTCAGGCTTCCGACTCGGACACCGGAGCCTGCTCTCGTCTGCCAACATTTTTCCCCATCTCGCGGCTGTCCGAGACCTTTGACAGTTCATTCCTCACGGGACTGCCGACTGGGGCCCGTTTCCGACGACCACGCTTCGGAACCTTCCGGATTGTCCTTTTGAACTTGACCCTCGGCTCGCCGCTGCACACGGATGCCCCTATATTTCACAGTCCGTTCAATTCGTGGTTGAACCCGTTATGTTGCATATTATGGCATTCCCTCAAACCTGGACCATGAACTTACAAGCGCCTTGGATTTTTGGAATGGTGTCAACGAAATTCCACGCGACAATATCTTTATCCCGCCGACAGCGGATGCGGATTTTGGAGGTGGCATCTTGCCCATCCCGACGTACGCTGTTCGGTCGCACCACCGTCTTTGGCAAGAAATATCGATGCCCTCTGGTTCAATGGTAAAAAATCTTCATATCTTCGCCGTCAGCGAGATATTTAGCCAGACTCTTAACAGGAATTATTGGGATCTCCGAAGGACGCCAGAAAGTTTAATTGAGCATTAGGATTCTGCCGCTGTGCACGGATTCATACGACCGCAATTTTTGGCTCTGTTAGCTCCGACACCTCCCTGGTAGGTATATTTTTGCCTTCCGGAATATCCTCCCCTTCTCGTTGATACCAACCGAAATGTTTTTCCCCCTTTGACTAATATAAGGCGGAATGTTGTTAAATCCTTATTTAAATTCTCTCGACCAGCCTTCTCTTTGAGGTCTACCGGTCTTCTTCTTATTTCCGTCCCGAAAAAGGCAACAACGCCACTATGTTCATGTAGCCAACCTTCCTGAGCTCCGGAATGCGGATTGCGGAATTCAGAACAAGCACGCATGCGTATACTGACCATGGACACAGAACAGTTGCGAGCACGTCGACTTCTCCAGCGACGGTCATGCGTATGTTACACTTCCCCTCGGACTCAAGCATCCGTCCAGCGTGCTCTCGGCATGCTCCCCCTGATTTCTCTCATCTTATCTCGTTCTCGAAGCCGCATTCTCGTGTCCCACGGCAATCTTCCTGTAATGAAAGACCTGTAGCCCCATTTGTCCATGCCGACGTCCGTCTTCGACGCTGACACCAGGGCGCGAAACCCATGCCGCGGCATCGGTCCGTACTTCTCTGTCCACGGACATCCCCCATCTCTCTAGTCTATCAGGCTTTCAGGTACCTGGAGACACAATCTTCAGCAACATGAATTTTCTAGACGTCCCTTGCCTGGACGTGCCTGGTCGCACAGTATGGTTTAGCATTAGAGCCATTTCACCCGCCTCGCCGGAATCTGCGGTCATGATGTCGTCGTATATAGAGTTTATCCATAAATTCGTACAATCAATCCGCAGTCATTCAAAGCAGGTCCGGCGCGAGGCCTAGACTGCGCAGTTCTTCAGAGGATCACGCCTCAGTTTTGGATATAAGCGTAGGCGCCTTCGCGTCCGCCGTCTTTCGGCGGGACAAAGTTCACAGTTGCCAAGGGCGTGCATATGATGACCGATTCTAGCGCTGGCGTGCTTGTTTTATCGGCGTCGGGCTAATGAATGTAACATGAATCAGGACTTGCTGGACTCCCGGAAAATCCCAGACTCCCGTACCTCGTCCTAGATGGGCCCGATACGTGGCCTTTTGTCCATTCGCCCATATAATCGCTGAATGTCAAGGTCAAACCAATCCATCCTACATGTCTTTCCCCCACGGCTATACAAGTACTTCTTTGGTGGAAATGCTTCATCGCCGGATATGATTCTGCAGACGGGCCCAGCGCAATTTCATGTCGACAGAGCCACATTAGCCGAGCACTCCCCGATTTTCCGGGCCATGTTTCTCCGCGCAGAAGCAGCAGGTGCCGAGTTCACCAAGGTCCCAGTGGTCAGAATCGATGACGACGGGCAGGATATGTATCTCATGTTGACAGCGTTATGTCGGACCCGTGCGCCCCTGATTTCTCTCTGACGACTCGGATATCAGAGCATTCTACACGGAAACCACGAAATCGTTCAGGCTCGTCTCCGCGATGTTTCGGCTCGGGAAGAAATACGAGATCGATGGGCTGTACGAGGACGCAAATAACCGCATAGTAATCATACGCAGGCGGTGGGGGTGGTGAGCCAAGTGGTGAGCACGGCACGAGAGGAGGAAGTGGGGGACGGGGAATGGAGACGCATTGGGCAGCTTCCTTCGCGCGCGCGTCGACAGCCTCGTTACCCGCGATGCCGACGCGGGCGCGGTGAAGGCGGCGGCCCGGGAGCGTAGGAATTGGCCAACTTGAACGGGCCGGTCCACGTACTCGTGATTACGTTTCTGTCGCACGAGCAGATAACTGCTGCTACCACCATGAACAAGCAACGCGTGCTGCTCCTGGGTGCGACTGGTCAAACTGGGGGGTCTATCCTTGCCGGACTTCTCGACCAGCCACAATATTTTGTAATCCCTCCTTTTCCCTTAAACAGACAACGCCTGACAGCGTCTTCGTGTGGTAGGATGTCGAGGCGCTCGTACGACCTTCCTCAGCCCAGAAGGATAATGTCAAGAAACTTGCCGAGCGGGGCGTGAAGATCCGTGTCACAGATATCGAAGGCCCGACGGAGGAACTCGTCAAAAGTCTGGTTGGGGTCGATGTGCTGATCAGCGCCATCGACGCGCTGAGCCAGCTGGCGCAGATCCGTCTCGCGACGGCCGCAAAGGAAGCAGGGATTAAACGTTTCGTCCCGTGTGCTTTTATCACCGTCGCCCCCCCGGGTGGGGTCATGGCTCTGCGAGATAGCGTAGGTTTCTCTGCGGTGAGGTCGTTTTTCTTTACCCCACTGACCTGGAAACATTCGCAGAAAGAGGAGGTTTACCAACACATCTGGAAACTGTTCCTCCCTTACACCATCATCGACGTCGGATTCTGGCACCAGTTGTCCTTCCCCACGCTGCCGTCCGGCCGTGTGGACTACGCTGCGATCACAAGGCCCAAGGTCGACATCCACGCTGGCGGGAGCGCACCGACGATGCTCACCGACTTACGCGACATCGGCCCTTTCGTGGCGCACATCATTCGGGATGCGCGTACGTTGAACAAATTCGTGGTGACATACAGCGACGTGCTATCCGAGAATGAGATCTTCTCGCTGATGGAGGAGATGTCGGGCGAAAAGATCGAGCGAAAATATGTGAGTCCTCTCAGCGTCTGGCTTGAAGAGTGCTTGCTTACCGAATGGAATCGTAGGTCTCCGCGGAAGATATAACGGCTTCCCGCGCACGCGACGCTGCCACCCTCAAAGCGGACCCGACCAACGTGATGGCACGCTTCATGAGCTTCAGTGGGGACTACAATTACAGCAAGTACGTCCGCGGAGACAATACACCTGCGTATGCGACGTACCTTGGGTATCTCGATGCGCGGGAGCTGTATCCGGATTTTCAACCACGACGATTCAGGGAGTTCATCGTGGAGCTGTTGGATGGCAAGGGAGAGAAACCGTACAAGAATAAGGGATTCGATTAGTCTGCCAAGGGTTGTGAGCGCGGAGGAGCAAGACATGAAGATTGTCCAATATAAGTGTACGATAAATCTCGTCGCTCGTTGCACGTCCTGTTTAGTAGATGAAAGCCAAATTTGAGGTTGGAATGAAATTATCCGGCGTAACACGCCGGTGTCTTTGCTGGCTTGCTCAAAGAACCCGCCCCGAGGGAACGAATTTACACTCTGTCTATCCTGGTACGGGAGTTGACAAAGAGACAACCTCTGAGCTAACCATTGCGTTTAGTCTGCGATATGGAACACCGCGAAAGTAAACTGAACATTAGCAGAAGACTGCTATTAAGGGAAGGACTGGAAAAAAAAAGTTGCCAGAGAAGTACTGTAGGACGCCGTGACCGTGAGTCGAGATCGTATCAAAAATCTAGGTCAAACTGAGCATTCTTGGTACTGTGAGACCCAATCTGCTCTCATACAGCCAAAAACACCCAAATTTGACCCACCAGATAGTCTTGAGGTAGTTAGAAAAAATCGGGCCTTGAGGTGCCGTCCGAATCGAATGATCGAATGAGCCTGATTTGAAGGAAAGCAGTTGAGAATTGAGCTTACAATCGGGAATCTCGTGAAAACTTACAAAAAAAGGGCCGCGCCCTATGTTCCGCTGTAAGGGCAGGTTTATAGTTAGGAAATGTGAGGAATCCAAAGCGGATATGAGAAGGTGCAGGTTTGGGATACGGAATAACATTGAGGAACCCGATTGCGCAGTGAAGCAGACAAACGGGGTAGATTCGGAAGAACAACCATACGAAATCACCACATCTGCTTAAGATACAAGTGATTCATTTCTGTCCCTCACCCGAACTCTCCGCACGCTGGTGTGGCAGAGCACCCGCTGGCGCACGCTCCACCCCAATTCGGAAACGGTGGGCTGTTGCATCCTGTAACATCAGTCAGGACTTGGACTCCCGGACGAACCCAGACTCTCGTACCTCGTCCTAGATGGGCACAACGTTGAGACATCGAGACGGCAAAGGAAGATAGGGGTTGAAGTGATGCGGTGATGGTCAAGTGATGGCTATCAAATTGAAACGACCCGGGCCGTCGCTTCCCCCGGCCTTCCGAGTGCTTCCGAATCCGACTCAGAGTCAGAGCAAAGTTGCTCAGCAAACCTCCCTACTTACAACCTACACACCAAGTCTACAATGCCCGAGTTGGTTCTCCTTCGCCGTGCGCGCATCGTATCGCCCACCAGCGTTGTCCAACTCGAATCTCCGCTCCAACCTTTACCGGAATCGGATTCCAGTAACACACACAAATGGACGCGTTTCGTCCTCCTGTCCGACACCCACACGTCTACTTTTCAGGTGCCTGCTGGCGACGTTCTCTTGCACACCGGGGATCTCACACAAAACGGGACATTCACGGAGCTTCAAACGACTATGGAATGGCTGTATGCTTTGCCGCATTCACTCAAGATGTGAATTATAATAGTGGCTGGTGGTCTATTATTCGATTCACGGGCTAACACATGCGTTCGAGAATTATCGCCGGGAACCATGACCTGGCTGTCCACCGAAAATGGTATGACGATAACTGGCGGCGCAAGCGCCACAAGAGCAAGGAGGTTTGGTTTCTGGTCTTTGGTCCCGACTTGTCATTTATCCTTCACCCAGTCTGCGGAGGCTATTTCTGACCTCCTGAAAGGGCCCCGGGCAAGAGCGTCTAATGTCGTATATTTGCAGGACGAGCAGTATAAATTCAGGGTCCATGAAGGCGGCAAAGAATGGGCCGTCTATGGATCTCCGGTAATTTCCCTTCCTCGCGGTTGGTGGACCAGCTCACATTTGAACAGTGGTCCCCAGTGTTCGGAAATTGGGCGTTCGGTTATGCCAAGAAGGATGCAGAAGGTATCATATATCATCACCCATTGTCTTCGGAACACCATTGACATTCCGCAGCACTTGTCTCGCGCTTTCCGAGAACGGACATCTTGTGCGTTTTGGCGTTGAGACTCAATTTGAACTTTGTATCTAATGCGAGTCTGTTGAAACAGACTAACACACTGTCCGCCGCAGAACGTACTCGACCTGACGAACAGCGACACACGCGCCGGTTGCGCTGCCCTGTCTGCGCAGGTTCAGGTTCTGCGGCCGCGGTTACACGTCTTTGGCCACATCCACGAAGCGCGGGGTGCTTACGTCCATCTGTGGGACGGTGCCGAGACGTTGGGTGCACAGAACGCTACACAGCTCGATGTGTCTGATAACAGAGAGGATGAGGATATACCAGGTACCGTCGTGCATCTTCCTGCGGGCCAGCAAACAGTGTTCGTCAACGCCTCTAACTGGCCCTCGGGCCCGAACACCTGGAGAAATTGGGAAAAGGTGGAAGTAGGTGGGCCGGCTGTTGCACCGATTGCAGTAGATCTCTTGGAATGATTCGGCCATTTTGTGGCATGCATTTGTACAACTATCCCGGAGCGATTGGAACCGAGTTCAAGTCTCTTCAACCATCCTTGAACTTTTCCCGCTGTTCGGCGTGCAGAAAATTGGGCACTCCAGCCCTGTGGAGCCGGCCTTGCGGGCGGAAGTTATCCACTCTAGTGAGAAAGGCGGCAAATCGCAGCCAAGGATTGATCACAAGCACGCGCTCAGGTATGCTAGGTTCCTCGAACATGGAGAGCCCACAACGCCGTCCGGACGGCGATCAAAGTTGACGCTCGGCCATCACATCCACCACATTGGCACTCTACCGCTGCTATGGAGTTGCTATTGTTGCACACTGGGAACCCGGCGAACACCTGACCAGAGTCTACCGATATCCTGAAGAACTTGCCATTTCTGAACTTGCCTCTCAAAACAAAGTTCCTTGGCTTTTCTGTGCCAGGTTTCCTGGCAGACGGAGATCCTGCAAATGAAATCGAACACTGTTCTCCCCATCCACGTCCTCTTAGCTAGTGGATCCAGGCGACTCGGGGGATAAAAATTGCCACTTATCGGTGACTTACTGTTGGAGCCTTGCCCGCATGACCTTTAAATTTCCACCGTCCTTCCGGCTTGCCGTAATGACGTTGGCGAGCCAAGCAAAGCACGATCGGGCGCAGGTTCTTCTGTGACCACGACCTATCCGACTCAAACCGAATGGAACCCGAAAAGCAAGCATTTGAGGACGCCAAGATCGAATCGGCGTCGTTCTCTGTGGATCCCGAAGAAGAACGCAGACTTGTGCGAAAACTGGACAGACGCATACTCCCTATTACATGTCTCCTCTATCTCTTTGCGTGTATGTTGTTCGTCATTCACATCTCGCGATATTTGATGTTCAATAATCCAGACCTTGATCGTTCGAACCTCGGAAACGCACGGCTCCAAGGGCTGCCTCAAGACACGCTTGGGGGCGATCCCACGGGTAAACTCTTCGACTGGGTCAACTCTATCTTCTTTTTTTCCTATGTGAGTGTATACTGAGACTCCGACGGTGAACTGACGCACAGAAAGATTCTGTGCCAAGTTCCTGCTTCGGTCACATCGAAGCTGTTTCCCCCGTGTGTCTGGCTGGCGTGCATGGCCTTTGGCTGGGGCCTCAGCTCGACTTTGATGGTGAGCACAGACAGCGCTTGCGCCTTCATGTCAAGAATACTGACATGACAGGCCACCGCGTTTAATTTTGGCGGCTTGATGACTGCACGCATATTCCTGGGCATTTTCGAGGCCGGCTTTGGCCCTGTCATCCCGTTATATTTCTGTCAGTGCGGCGACATTCTGCGTATATCGAGTTTATTGACATTATCGTCCAGCGTTTTTCTACACCAAGCAAGAAATGGGTCTGCGGGTAAGACTGGGGCGTTTAGCCACCATTCCGCTTTCGCTGATTTGTCGCAGATGGCCTATTGGTTCGCGTTCGCGGCAGTCGCCGGCGCGTCAACGTTCTTCTTCCTTCAGACATGTCACTCGTCTGATAATCTGTTCGTTATATCTAGGCGCCTTCGGCGGCCTGATAGCGTTCGGCGTGCAACACGCGCACGCTGCATTCCATGACTGGCGGATACTCTTCATAATTGAAGTGCGTTTTCCTCTTTCTGTAACGGTTTCATGTATGAATACATCCGTTCCAAGGGAATTCCGGCCCTTCTCATGGGGCTGGTGTCGATTTTCTTCTTGCCAAACCGTCCAGAATCCACGTCGTTCTTCAATGGACGTGAACGCACCATCGCCTTGGATAGGATGAACAGGTCCACCAGCGGTGATGTCGGCGCGAAGGTCGACAGACGTTAGTCCTAATTGTAATGGGAATTTTACCGACATTCACATACGCGCCATTCATAGCTCACATTCTTATGGCATTCCGCGATTGGCGGGTAAGTGATGACGATCTGTTGTGAATAATATAATACTCAAAAGGCAACCAGGTCTACGCCGGGGGCGCCATTTACTTTGGGTTGAACTGCGCATTGGCGTCCATCTCAGCTTTCCTTCCAACGATAATCGCCACCTTCGGATTCTGTAAGCATTCCTCAGTGTTCCCTCCAAACAAACTCAACCAATTTGCAGCTAATGCTATTACACAACTTCTCACGGGTAAGTCTCAGACCTTCCATTTTATCTAACGATTTAAGTATAATCCCGGCCTCTTCGCTTTTCTAGTACCACCATATGCAGGTATGGACGCCTCTCGTTACTATCATTTTTCCTTTGTTTACATATACTTCCAGCCGCGGCTGTCCTTTTGGTCTCCTTCTCGTTCGCGTCCGACAGGCTGCAGAGCCGAGGAATTTTCATGGCCATCGCATGTGCAATCTCCGGGATTGGTTATGTGTACGCGCGTGCATCAGAGTATTAATTAATTTCATTTGTCCGTCAGGCTTCTTCTCGCCGTCCCAGCCAACGTCCATGTGCGCTACTTTGCAGTATTTTGCATTGTCAGCGGGACGTACACAACGATTGGGTGCGCAGCCATCCAACCCCCATCGGCGTGGTACTTACCAACTCGTATCCGCAGCATAATCATCGCGTGGTGTAATAGAAATTTACCGCGTATGGGGAACTTCTCATTAATGGCGCTCCTTAGTCGCGCATAACCTGGGCTCGGAAACCAAGAGAGCCGCTGGGATTCCCTTATTTATGTCAATTGGCCAGTGCGGGAGTGTCCTGGGAACCCACATCTTCCCACTAACAGAAGGCCCGCGGTACATGTCAGTGGATCTTACCAGGACCGTCACGTATGCTTGAGTCTGACCCCAGCCAATAGCAAAGGATTTGGAAGTAGGTCTTGCTGTACAGTGTCAATGTTGAACCTGACATTACATGAAACGAAGTCTCGTGCGCCCTCGAATTCCTTGCCGCCGTCCTATCTCTGGTCCTCAGCGTATGTTCAAAGAATTAGTTTCACAGACATCCCGAATAACCGGCTTCGTAAAGATTTCCTACCGGATGGATAATGCGCGCCGCGACAAATTGTACGGCAAGCCCCACCCAAACAGTCGCGTCGACATGACTCAACTGGCTGACAAGGTGCGCTTGTCGATCGATGAATTCAAGACTGAATCTAACTCTCTCATACAGTCCAACGACTTCCGCTACGTCATCTAATGTATCTCTCCCTCTGATGTATCTCTGTTTACACGACTTCTTGCTTGACCCGACTCAGACTCGCGATGGTTTCATCTGAGAATCCGAGATGCGCTTTGACGAGGTCGGGAGGCGTGAGCGCGAGCCATTGGGTTAGCGAGATGTCCTGTGCCACATCTTCGGAAGAGAGTTAGTTAGCAAAGGCGGAGGGGAGCTGTAGCCCCTACTTGATTTAAATATTTCCAGGAATTTGAGTGGCGTGCTGCCCGTGTTTTCAACATAGTGGCCTGGGAAAAGATGAGTAAGCAGAAAGACTACAAGTAGGGTGTCTACCGAACGAAGGGGGGACATAGCCCACGTCCCCGGCCTGTTGGACGTTCAGCTCATAGCGACGGACCTGAAAATCCTGCCTCACAAAGAAATTATACGTCCTGGCCTTTGAAGACGCGGCGAAGATGGTTACTCTAGCCTGGCCGGAACTGGCTTTCCTCAATGAGAATTAAGTCGACAACGCTCCAACATGAAACGTACATGAAGAAAGTCCATTCGGGCTCGGTGGGATGCCACTGAAATCGACAGAGTTAGCCGGACCGTCATTGTGGCAATCAACGCACATGAAGCTCCCTGAAAAAAGGTTGAGCAGGTCGAATTACGACCAAGGGCAAAACTAACCTCATCCCTCCGACCTCCACCGTGACTTCGACAGCGCTAATTTCCTGAGCTACGGCAAAGGCCCTAGAATCAATGATCTTTATCGAGCCCCCAGGCTTCTTCGTGCCGGCCATGTTCGAGAGCGCAAAGGTAAACGGGTTCGGGGTGTCGTTGGGAACGACCAAATCCGATTCGACATCTTCCGGTGGCGGGGAAGCTAGAATTCGCCGGATGTCAATTTGGGGGTCGCGCAGAGAGAAAGACAGCGACGGACAAGGGAATATGTAGAGCGGCTGCGCAGGGATGTGATCGAAAGCGCTAATTCCCAGGCCGAAATTCAGAGCCAAGACTTCTTTGGGCACATGCGAGAGCCAGTCGGTGAGGAGAAATGTGCTGTCTTCGGAGAAGGTACCTGAAAGGCTGTCAGTGTTTTGAAAAATAAATCATTCGGTGGACCTTCCTGAGTCGAATACGAGGAGAAACTCGGCGCCGCTTTCAGTGGTATTCTTCGCCTGAAGGGAGTGGGGATATCCGCTTGGAAAGTACCAAATGTCCCCCGCTGTCACGTCGCCGACATAGACTTGACCATCGGGGGTCACTGTGCTGATTCGAACATCGCCCTGGCAAAGGTCAAAGGTGCCTCAAGAGAGTAGCGGAGGTCGCACCTTGAGCATGTAGGCCCACTCCGCAGTGGAATGCCAATGGAGTTCCCTGAACAGTCGTTGGCGGTGATTCGAATGAGATGGGCTGGACGTGATACCGTATGGCCCCAGGTTCGAGTCGCATATTTACACCTTCCCAAATCGTGTCAGATAGTGATAATTTAACAGAGGAAGTTTTCACCTGCGAGGCCTGTAGCCACGGGCATGGAGTCAACTGTTAATCACGATTCAGAGACCGCAGTGAATTAGAAGCGAAGGATTGACCGTTTTGCTGTCGGGCCCAGCCACCATTTGCCAACCGAGTATGGCTCAGCGCAAAAGACCACTTCATATTGGGTACTTGACCGTTGTCGGTTGTTGGAGAAGCAAGAGCATCTGCATTCTGCAACTCCACTGGTATATTTTGCGGACCAAGAATGCTGGCGCCCAGAGGACCACGAATCGGCTCGGGAGTAATCCTAGAATCAGAGTTCCATAATTGGCCGTTGGGGTCCGACGCAGGTGCTGCCGCAGAAAAAGAAATTATGGACAGCAGGACGGCAAGAGATAGATACCATTGGCGCATGGTAGGGATCGGGTTTCATCCCACCTTGACCGTTATACCTTTATAGATCTAGAGCGCGGGTAAGTGGGGGAAGAAGGATGGAGCGGCGTAATGAACGCTTTGACTGCACATGGCGGGTATCATGTTCGCGGATGGACTAGGTAAGCCTGGTACCATTCGGGTGTACTAATGAGAAAGGACAACATCACTTAGCCCATACATGTTGAACGGCCAAACTTCAAAGATGCTAGACTCGGAAATTCTCGGAAGACGTATTACTATAATCCGTCGACCACGTATCAGATAAACTTGATCTGGAGCTCCGCATCTTCAGTGTAGCTTGAGTCAGAAGTTCAAAGGAGGAAAGCTGGTTTTGCCCAAGATGAATCCGGAGAAAGCGGCCGAGTTGATGCGCGACATGTGACCACAGAATGACACACGATCACGTGTGTTGGAAACAAAGGGATCAAATCTCCACACAATTTCTCTCTTTCTCTCCTCGATGGCCACCGAAGACGTCTTCAGCGACACACCGAATATCGTCGATTTTGATGTGCTGGAAGCGGCCAAGGAGAATGTCCAGCCTCTAGCCACCGGTCGCCGAGCCACAGCGCTCTCAGCCATCCTTTCCACCCCGCACGCCCAAAGAGAATCCAAGTTAGCCGCTACGCGGAACAGGCTCCGTATAAACGTTGCGATAGCCTTGGAAGACGAAGAAGACGATTCACTAGAGGCGTACTGTCGCTTGATCAATTGGACCCTCGAGAATTACCCTCAGGGCCACAGCGCCGAGTCTGGCCTTTTGGAACTTTTGGAAGAGGCCACGCGTGTCCTCAAAGACGACAGGGATGGGAGATGGCGAGGGGAGATCAAGTATCTCAAGCTCTGGTTGCTCTATGCGAGCTTCGTGGAGAAGCCCACCATCATATACAATTTTCTGATCGCCAATGAGATCGGAACGGAGTTTGCGCTGTTGTACGAGGAGTTCGCAGCTGTTTTGGAACGGGATGGCCGGTGAGTAGACGCTCTCAAACAATGACCACAGACTGACGGTTACGAAGACGGAAAGAAGCCGATGATACATATTTGCTCGGGATCGCCAGGCGCGTCTCTCCACTCGAGCACCTGAAGAGCCGGCACATGGACTTTCAGAAACGCATGATGTGCGCGCCCGCTCTTCCCGCTGCGCTCGCGCCGGCGATAGACACGAAGCGGACGGCACTTGCGACAACCTCCGCGGCTTCCACCTCCTCTCTTCCTGCGCGTGCGCCTATATCCCGTGACTCCGCGAACGCACGCATCCAAGTCTTCGTCGACCCGGAATCGGAATTCGCCGATGCCGCGGGCAACGCATTCCCGGACGTCGGGACACGTAAAACGCGCGTGAAAGAGAACGTTCCAGAGGCGAAGAAGATGGCGGGGACGACCTTGCGGCAGCCTGGAAAGACGAAGAGGCTGGCGTCCGGAGCTGCTCCAACTTCGAGCATCGTGCCGTACGTGGATCCAGAAGCAGAGGCCATGCCACCACCATCTATTCCCCCCGCCAAGAAAGCACGCGACGCCGTCTTACGCACGCCTTCGGAGAGCCAGACACAGCCACACGCGGATGACGAGGCGGCCGTTCCGTCCACGCCGACATTTGTGCCCTTCCAGGACGAGGTACGAGATTTCGGGGATTGGCTGGAACGTCAAGTTGCTGACTGATTTTTTATTCATTAGCCCGACGCCGTTTTGCCGATAATGAGCACGCCAGCGCCAGAGTCGGTCATGAAGGTCAAGACGACGGATACGAAGGAGCCTGCGCCGACATCCGAAGCCGAAGCGCTGAGGCGTGATCCTCTGAAGAACTATGCAGTCTAGACTTCCCGCTGGGCCTGCTTTGAATGACCTTGGATTGATTTATTGTACTAATAATATTTGGATAAACTCTATACGACGACATCACGACCACAGATTCCTTCGAAATGACTCTAATGCTAAAACATACTGTGCGATCAGGCACGTCCACGCAAGGCACGGACAGAGAAATTGTGTTGCTGAAGATTGCTCCAGGTACCTGAAAGCCTAATAGGCTAGACAACTGGGTCCGTGGAGGGCAGAGAAGTACGGACCGATTCCAATGGCGCGGCATGGGTTTCGCGCCCTGGTGTCGACGTCGAAGACGGACGTCGCATGGACGAATGGGGCTACAGGTCTTTCATTACAGGAAGATTGCCGTGGGACACGAGAATGCGGCTTCGAGAACGAGATACGATGAGAGAGAAATCAGGGAGCATGCCGAGAGCACGCTGGACTGATGCTCCAGTCCGAGGGGAAGTGTAACATACGCATGACTTTCGCTAGAGAAGCCGCCGTGCTCGCAACTGTTCTGTGCTCATGTATCAGTTGGCGCATGTGTGCTTGTTTTAAATTTTCGCATTCCGCATTCCGCATTCCGCATTCCGCATTCCGGAGCTAAGGAAGGTTGGCTACATGAACATAGTGGCGTTGTTGCCTTTTTCGGGACGGAAATAAGAAGAAGACCGGTAGACCTCAAAGAGAAGGCTGGTCGAGAGAATTTAAATAAGGATTTAACAACATTCCGCCTTATATTAGTCAAAGGGGGAAAAACATTTCGGTTGGTATCAACGAGAAGGGGAGGATATTCCGGAAGGCAAAAATATACCTACCAGGGAGGTGTCGGAGCTAACAGAGCCAAAAATTGCGGTCGTATGAATCCGTGCACAGCGGCAGAATCCTAATGCTCAATTAAACTTTCTGGCGTCCTTCGGAGATCCCAATAATTCCTGTTAAGAGTCTGGCTAAATATCTCGCTGACGGCGAAGATATGAAGATTTTTTACCATTGAACCAGAGGGCATCGATATTTCTTGCCAAAGACGGTGGTGCGACCGAACAGCGTACGTCGGGATGGGCAAGATGCCACCTCCAAAATCCGCATCCGCTGTCGGCGGGATAAAGATATTGTCGCGTGGAATTTCGTTGACACCATTCCAAAAATCCAAGGTGCTTGTAAGTTCGTGGTCCAGGTTTGAGGGAATGCCAAAATATGCAACATAACGGGTTCAACCACGAGTTGAACGGACTGTGAAATATAGGGGCATCCGTGTGCAGCGGCGAGCCGAGGGTCAAGTTCAAAAGGACAATCCGGAAGGTTCCGAAGCGTGGTCGTCGGAAACGGGCCCCAGTCGGCAGTCCCGTGAGGAATGAACTGTCAAAGGTCTCGGACAGCCGCGAGATGGGGAAAAATGTTGGCAGACGAGAGCAGGCTCCGGTGTCCGAGTTGGAAGCCTGAGAGGAACGGAGAGGCTCGGAGGACCCAGGTAAATCTCACTAGCGTAGGGAAGGTTGCCAAAAGGCTATTTGTTTCGTGCGGGCAAAGTATTGTTCTATTGCGAACTGATCGAGAAACGCCAATTCAGAAGCCGCAACCGACGGAGGTCGACGTAGCTCAGCGGTTGAGAAATAAAGGCACCGAGCGGGGCGTATGTACGTCTCAGGGCCGCGGTAAATAAACTTGGCACCTCCTTGCCCGTCCCGAACCTAGACGTGTGGAATGAGGACAATGTTCAAATGCAAAATTGTCAAGGCACCAGTTAGAAATGCTTGACTCTGTTGAAGCATCGTGTCAGTGTGCCATATGGCACCAAGGACTCACGGAACTATGTGCTGCTGCTGGCAGCACCCGGCGGCTTCGCTGATATTTTGCACAAACCGATGTTCGAATTAACAATTCAGGTTGTCAGCGGTCGCAAACGTGGTACATAGGCGCGATCAGATGGGAGGTTGCTTCCGAGTCCCGCACCGCACGACCACTACGGCACGGCTAAAATTACAACGACCGTTGTGCGCGTATCAGGTAAGGATTGGCCGAGCGCTGCACCGCAGCTGGTGGCGTTACTGAAGGTCCGATCGCTATTAGTCTAGGCCACTTCCCCTTCTAAAACCGTGCATCCGCGGACGAATAATCCGAAGTCGGGGCGTTCATTAATTCTAGATGCGGTATGGCGCAGCTTATGGTGCACTTGTACAAAAGCCCTGGACCTGTCGCGATCTTTTTCCCAACTCGCTCAGCCTCCCTGACCCGACGCAGCGACACACACACACACACCACCTCTACCACAATGCACTGCACTTCCAGCCTCGCTCTCGTGTTTACTCTCGTCCTCAACTCTATGGTGGCCGCAGCTCCTGTCGCACCAGTTTCTGCTATTATATCGAGCTCCTCTTCTTCCGAAGTTGCAATGCAATCCCCTAGCACTGCAACTGTCGCCATATCACCGGAAGACATTCTCCCTGTCCAGTCTGAGTACGCACATTGTTTCGCGAGCGCATTTTCCTGAACTGACATCTCAATCAGGACATATCCTCATGTTGCGGAATTCGTCCACTCTGCCGAGAAGGCCCGCCGGCGCAGCTTCCGTCGGTATGTCCTCATCTGTCACTCCATTGAATTTTCTCTGACTCTCGTCTCTTCTTCCAGCCGCCACCCCTAAAAAGCGCGCGCGTTGATCTATCTATTCGCGACCTACCTGCTCGTATATACCCCCGCATCACGCCTTATACCCATGGTCCGTACCGGTTTAATTCCCTTTCGCCATCTTAAACTTACCCACCTCTCCGCAGACATGACCACTTGATACACCGTGCACGACCGTATAGACCTTCTCACGGAATAGACCACAAATGAAGTACCGGAAATGTATTTTTCTGCCGCCGAGCAGCGCCATTCGTTAGCACTGGAGTGGAAAAAATGACAAACCCCTTTACACTTTATTCCTGCATGAGTCGATGGTATAGTCGACCGGAAAATTTGACTGCAAATGCCATGGGGAGGTTTGCAAACCTGGAATAAGGTTGTGGGGGAGCTGAGCTCGGGATTGAACCAAAATCCAAGCAACGTAGTGATATGCGAGTGAAAACTCTAGGATGCACTGATTCTGAATCACCCGCGAAATTGAACTTGGATTTTTCGTGTTGATGCTTACGCACTGGAGCGTCGTCCCTGCATGACAGACATGAAGGCCCACACTTGTCCAGTCCCATTTACCCAATGGATATCCACTGTCAAAGAATTATCAGGAGCGTGAAATGCGTAAAGGCGAACGCGATGAAAGGATAGTAACTAGCAGCGGCAGAAATTCTCGGCATCGTTATCGCATGTTCGCTGCTTCGTCGGCTGACCTACTAGCAGATTTAATCGGGCCATTCGAATTTCGTGCGCTTCGCAGGAGGTCTGGGAGGAGCAACCCGAGGGTGAGCGAGAACAGGGGGGTGCAGCGGAACAATTCAGACGAGTGCATGAGGTGAGGAGAGCTCAGAAAGACGCGCCGACAACGCCGATTTCAGAATGAAAGAGGGAGTCTGTAAGAGAGACTACTTAGAGGGGTAGGCGCCGCCGTGCCGCGATGGCCCGGGCGGCTTGTTTGACTTTTGACCCAGCCATCACTGGCACTTCCCCAATCTTCATCTCGACGTGTTCGCCAGTCTCTCACAGCCTAGGTACTCGGCCTGATGGTCGATTTCCACAAAGGTTTGACCGACGGTTAGCGTTCCATCCAAATATTAATCATCGGCTAGGCATTGCGGAGCGGCCCGGAAGCAACCGGCGCAATTTCAAACTCCGTCAGTATCTCGCAGTGAGTCATCAGGACAGGTTTGGTAGGTCTCGCATTCCATCCCAGACCATGATACTCAGCGACCCTCTTGTATCCAAGTCAGGAAGAATAGCACTCGTCCCTCCACAGGAGGGCGATGACGCCGCCGTGGCGGCACTACGCTCCCATCCAGAAACCCGCCGCTACGTTCGTTTCTTCCCGAGCCATTTTTCTGTGGAGGAACAAAGAGCGCGCAGGGTTACGCGTGCTGCAGACCCTGCAATCCTCGCTTTTACCATATACGCCCTCTCTTCGGGAAGCCCACCGAGGTTCGTGGGCGAGACAAGCTTATTGCACATCGACGACACACACAAGTCGTGCGAGATCGGGATCTACATCAGCCCCGGCTCATTCCGTGGTGGCCTCGCAACGGATGCACTGTACACGGTGCTGGCGTACGTATTCGAACAGCGGAAACTCCACCGGGCCGAGTTTGTGACTGCGGTTGATAACGTTGGAATGCGCGGCTGGCTGGATATAGCTGGAGCTACCCTAGAGGGAATAAAGGGGGAAGGTTGGTCTGATGGAAAGGGAGGCTTCACGGACGTATGTTTATATAGCATCCTTGAGGGGAAATGGGTGAATAGCATCAAAACAGGGTTAGAGGGACGGATAAACCGCGTTGGCACTTAATGGTCGTTCAGATTTTGTCTTGTTGCCCGCTGTTGCTCATTGATTCATCTATAATATAATAGAATGGGGGACATACAGAAGTTTCCACTGATCTTCCATACTCACGCTCATTTCCGAGGGTTCCGTTGTTTCCGCTCTCGCCGCGAGCACCTAGCGCCCAATAAGCGCCCAGCCCGGGCATCTTGGACATGTGACAATGCGCAAGGCTTTACCTTCACTGAGAGACAACCTTAACTTAGCAAACACATTTACTGTGACAACCAACAACCTTTGCTGGGTAGGAGTATTTGCCGTAAAACAACCTTTACTGAGAAAACAACAGTTACTGGATAAACAGCCAAGGGGAATGATAATGGGAATGATGTACAACTACAAGTCCGTGAATTTATTCACAGGTACTGTACTATTTCGACCGTAAGTTCAGGTGACGGGTGACATAGGGTCGTGAACTGAACCTATTTAGTACATGTGACGGTGACAGAGAGGTTTTGAGGCTTAAAAAGGCTGAAAAACGTGAAAATTTTGCATCCGGTAGTTGCCGGTTTGCCATTTATGGGAACTTTCCCACGCTTGCCGAGGAATGAACTACGATTCCAGTGAACTTGCTCGGTGACGGGTGACAGGGCGTGAACCTACGGTCGAAATAGTACAGTACATTGAGCACTGAGTAAGCGCTGAATCAACCCCCACTGCGGTCACTCGAGGCTGCCGTGCGACGCAACTAGACCAAGAGTCTATGTAGACTGGGTTCAAAAATTGACTGTGAGCTGGGGGAAACAACTTTCACTGTGTTACCAGGCAAACAACATCTTACTGAGAAATATCCTTTACTGGGAAACCTGTGCTGGGAAAACAAGCTTGACGGGCAAGGAAAATATAATGTTCACTTTGAAATCATCTTTCCTGGGCAACATTAACAAAGCAAAAAGCTCTCGAGAAAATGAGCATACAGGTGATATCAGCCCGTGAATTTATTCACGGGTAGCGACTAGTCTATCTATATAATAGAATGGGGTGGTATAACGAACATCAAAGAAGATTCGAAATCCCACGCCCACGGTCATGTTCATGCCGAGCCGAGGTCGAGAACGCGCCGAGCCGAGAAGAGCCCCGGCAGTGGAAGCATATTGCAACAGGGACCAGGCAGCTTCCATTTCGGGAAGGTAGCCGCTGTTGCCATCAAACCTATGCTCGACGGCCATCTGGGGACCCCTGGGACGCCTTCTACCATCAGCAAACCCACGTAGTAGCCATTATCGCCCCGGATTGAGACAGTTAGGACTTGAAACTTTGTTCTCATTTGTTCACTGTGGTTAAACTGTACAATTTTTTTGTATCATAGGGCAAACTTTGAATCAAGTTTATGTCTTATGAGTCGAGCTGAGAACCTGCTTCTATGTGGGTGGTCAACGCAGTGGGACTTGTGGGTGGTACACTGAGCAGCCCCTCCTCATCATGCCCACACCCCGCTGACCGCATACCATGCCCTGCTGCCACGCCTCACACGCCTGTTATGGGAGCCACACATATTTGACCTGAATATCAATTAGATAGACGTGTACAAAATTTAAAGGATAAATGTCAATTAAGTGTAAATAACTATTAAGTATTGGATGTGATGGCAGACGCGGTCGATCCTGCCAGCAAACACAGGGTCAGGGAGTCGAGGGGGGTCCCAACGATGCTGGCCATGGTTTATTTTGAGTGAATGGGCCAAGGTTTAAAGGAGATGCCTAACTTTCTGTTCAAGGCACATATCCACATGTTGTCATCATTGGATATGATGGGGTGGCCCCGGAGTCGATCCAGCCGGTGAACACCAGGTCAGGGGGAATGGAGAAGGGTCCCAACGATGCTGGGCATCATTTAGTTTGAGTGAATGGGCCAAGATTTGAAGGAGATACATACCTTTTTTCAAGGCAAATAATCACATCTTCCCATCACTGGACATGATGGCAGCGGCCGGTGAACACAAGGTAGGGGGAGCCGAGGAAGGTCCCAACGATGCTGGACATCGTTTAGTTTGAGGAAATGTGCCAAGATTTGAAGGAGATGCATACCTTTCTTTTCGCGGCACATATCCACATATTATCGTCATCGGACGCGATGGGGCGGCCACGGGGTCGATCCGGTGGGCGAACACAAGGTCAGGGGAGTTGAGGAGGGTCCAAACGATGCTGGGGGTCGTTTATTTTGAGGAAATGGCCGCATTTCTGAAGGAGATCTATGCCTTTCTTTTCAAGGTACATACCCACATATTATCGACATTGAATGTGATAGGGTGGCTGCAGGGTCGATTCGGCCGGCGAACACAAGGTCGGGGGAGTCGAGGAGGGTTCAAACAATGCTGGGGGTTGTTTAGTTTGAGGAAATAGACACATTTTTGAAGGAGATCCATACCTTTCTTTCCAAGGCACATATCATGTCATTGAATGCGGTGGGGTGGCCTCGGGGTTGATCCGGCCGGCAAACACAGTGCAGGGAGAGTTGAGGAAGGTCCCAACAATGCTGGCCGTCATTTAGTTTGAGTGAATGGACCGAGATTTGATTTAGTTCAAGGTTGTCGAGAAGAGAGTGTCACGATCATGTGATGCTGACATTGACTCATTATGCCAAATATGTCGATGAAGACTTGATTGTCCTGGGGTAAGTCTGCTAAACAAACAGTTGCAGAGACACAGAAAGTATGAAAGGTGCCCAATTATTCAAGCATTTATTGGGATTTTCTTGAAGTCTCCCCCAAAAATGTCAAGCCGAACAAATTCAGGGATCCAGGCTTGGACTGACTCGGCATGCCTGTCACGCAGTGGCTGTGGAACACACGCACAACTCCCTCCCTGCCTCATTACCTCTATATGCCTGAAGCTATTGAGAAATGAGTGCTGGCTGCCTTTCTAGCTCTATTCATTTGTTGGGCAAGAACACATTTTCCTGCTGGGTCATCAAGGGTAATAGGAATCTGGACGGACATCTGTAAACAAGTAAAAGCAGGTATGGGAGAATGTACCCTTCTTGCATATTCCAAAACCCTGGATGAATCAATGATCAGAAAACATCAAGACTGGACCATAGGATTGCATTGATTGTGTTCCCGATTCACATGGGGGTTGATGATAGAACAGGTATGTCCATACAACAATGCACAGTTTAGGAGACTGAGGATATAGGTCTGGAAACTGCTTCCAAATGTGGTGCAGAAACAGGTGTCTAAAAAATATACAAACTAGTCCGATTTTATAGACACAATTTATCATCTGGATGGTCAATGCTTGGTTTCCCCTGTGAAGTAAGTCATTAGTATTATAGTTGCTTCCCCACATCTAATATAATCCAGTACCCACTCAAATGGCAGAAGAAAAACATTCTGGGGACGAATCCAGAAGAATCCAGTCATTTTGGTGGCTTTATACACGTGCTTTTGCTTCCAGCTAATGTGCCAAATTTTTATAATAGAGTGAGGCGACAGACTAATTGTCAATGTCAACATACTGATCATTAAATAGCAAAATTTTGGCCAGAAGCATAAAATGGAATGAAATGCACAGTTTCTTGCTGGTAACAATAACATCTGACACAGTCAGGTAAAGTTGTCACTACTATTGTCAAATATATCAAATTGGGCTCAATGTATATATTCCCGTGAACTGAGTGTTCATGGAAAACTTGAAAGTGTAACAAGTTCAAGACGTGCAAATCTGATACGTGGTTTCAATGTAAGCATAAATAATAGGGAATTGTTGAGATGAGAGTTTGATGTATAGTCAGAAAATGAGTGATTCATCACTTAAAGACAGCTAGCAAAACCAATATGGTGGATGCACCTTCATTCTTTGATTCGGGAGAGGTAGCTCAAGCTATTTTGCTCTTCGATGGACTAGGACCTGTGATTTTTGGGGAGCACTGGGAAGATATTTTAGACAAAGAGGGAGAAGAAGCAACAACCGAAGATATGATGGATTCTTACAGGAGGTTACCACAAACACTAATGCATGTGCAAAACCTAAGTCTCAAGCCCTTGACAAAACTGATATCAGAAGAGAAAGATTACCTGGCTTCTCAGAGAGAGGACACTGTCAATTCTCTGGTTAGATATCTGACTGAGGAATTAGACGCCCAGATTCCAGTTGAAGAATCAGTTGGAGGCTGTTTCGACACCACAGACTTATATGTACCCCAATCGGGATTTCACAAGTATTGATATACTGTGACACCCGCGTTCGATACCCCTACTCACAGTGCTGGCCCCTCAATTAAGTAGGCATTTTAGTTAGCTCCGCTTCTTTAAGTATGGTAAAACAAATAATTCGGCCCAAAACTTAATTGATTGCATCTGATTTAGCGGACATAGAAATTGTGCCGAGGTTTCTCCTTCAGTTAAATTTGATATGATCAATAAAGTATCGGGCCGACTTATTTGTTTTACCGTACTTAAAGAAGTGGAGCTACCTAAAATGCCTACTTAATTGAGGGGCCAGCGCTGTGACTCGCTACAACATCAGTTGCAGTAAGGGTAAGCTCGCTCGTACTACATACAATACAACCTACTCACACACTTGTACCGATGTGCTTACAGTAGTTCAGGTTGCAACTGAATCAGAATCCCCGAAGAAGAGGAAGAGGTGGTACAGGAGGAATAAGATGTGGATCAAGATGAGAGCGAAAAAGCTGTACTTGCAGATGACACAAGGTCAGAGATATCAGACTCAGATCTCCCAGAACTCACAGTAATTCTTTTTTTCTAACTGGGTAATTCAAGCTGAATTTCTTTAGGACAGCGAGGATGATGATGATGATGCCACAGTTGAACAACTATCCTTGATAAGGGACCCAAAGAGGGCTCGACTGCCCACCTACTTATATAGAGACCATGAAGAAAAGGCTATTTGGACCTTAACTCGTGCATCTGTCAAAACAACAAGAGAAATCCCTCAAACTCTCCTCCAGAAGCTATCTACCGTGTCTGTGGCATCCGGATCTGACAGAGGAGCAACAACAATTAGCCATTAGAGCGAAAAATCCTCATTGAAATCCTCACATTGGCATACGAAAGGGGACTCAAACCCAGATCAAAAAAGAAATGGATTTGCGCTCCGAAGCAACGGAAGAGTTGAGAGGATCACTGGGACGGGAGCCAACAAATGAGGAGGTGCTTAAAAAGGTGAGGGATGATAGGAAGGCAGAAAGGAGAGAAGAAAGGCAGAAAGAGAAGAGGAAGAAAGTGAGGAGAGACATGAAGGGAAAAGATGAGGCCCATGATACCTCATTCACTATCAAGAGCAAGCGCCTGCAGGCTAAATTCGATGGGCCGGATGCGGCTAGATTGTTGCAAACCCAGGCAACACGGACATTGGGTATAGGATTCACCAAAGAAGAAGAAGGCCACTGACTTGGAGGAACTGATTGCATTTGATTCAGATTAGCTAAGTACATAGTTATAGTTCACATACAGCACTAGATATATATCATATCAGAAGATATTAGCATATTAGCAAGAGTTGATCAGCCAGTTACTGATGCTGTGGGCAGTATTGCAGCTGAATTTGATCGAAGCTGTGCACGTCTGCCAATCCATTGCTCGTCCTCCCTCCTTGCTCAATACTATGGTGCTCAAATATATTGCATATGTCCCCCGCCCCCTGGAGCCTCAGAAATGTTTGAATCTGCGCCAGCGGTGGTACTTAGATATTTAATATGGTGCATACATATGTTGGCAGTACTAGGTAGGTAGTTATGAGAGACGTACCTATTTTTTGACTCTTTGGATGGGCCAGGCCAAAGGCATGAGGGGAAGTAGCGAGTAAGTACCTTATGACTCAGAGAGTCAGGAGAGTCTGAGTTGAATATGTGCCTGGATAATTTGGGGAGCATCAGACCGCAAAATAAAAGGCTCAGGTTCTTGAATGCAGCACCCAGCCTGCAGTAAAGGCTTCATTCTCTGCAGATCAAATTATCAGAGCAGTTTAGTAGTCTCACAGTCAAACAAATGTAGATGTGCACCGCTTGCTGCCAGGCCTTTCATGGTTGGCAGTACTGGTGCAAATGCACCAACCCTTGCTGGGATTGTGAGAAGTGCAGCGTTTAGAAGTGTATGGGTCATTCTTCAACAAAATCACAGGTCCGAAGTCGTGTTTCAGCACAAGATGATATCACCAAGCCCACGTGAACGGCACTGGGATTGGGGTCAACAAGTTTCAAATCAGCCAAATTTTTTTCCAACCACAAGACCCAGTCTATAGATTCTAGATATATGTGATCATTTACCTTCTACTCAAAATGAACCAGCTACCAAATTGAATGCCTGCATCTGTGTGACATCATTACAATTTTCGCGGCCCCAACTGAGCCTTGAGGTCAGTTTAAATATAATCAAGTTCAAATCAGACACAATTGGGCAAACTTTGGAAGGTCTGGAAGGCGGTGAATGGTTATAGGTCGTAGGCACTGAGTGGACGACTTTACGACGTGTCGGCACATTGAAAGTTGACGTGTTATTTACACAGGTTGTACATCGGCTTTGGTTGGCCCGCGATATTTACCCAATCACAGGACCGGTGTCGGCAACACACAAGTACCTGGTCCATTTAAGCCAAAATGGCAATTGCCCGCGATTTTCTTGACAGGGGCACGGCTAAAGCTGCTCTGTTCAAATTTGCACCGCAGGCCGAAAAAAATATGTGAGGAAGCAATTATGTAGGAGTCTATACCACCTTCGTCACTTCGTCAGACCGGCTAATTTTGAGAAACTTTGTCACCTCAGATAAATTTGGCCATTTGACTGATTGTTCGTCACTTCTGTGAATATTCGTCGCTTCAACTCGGCACCTTCAAGACCCCGGAACGTTGGCCATCATCATGCTTGGTCTCAACTTCACAAGGCCTGGCGTGTTTTTTTTATATAGATACCTTACCCGAACACTAACCACTAACCCTAACCTCTAACCTCTCTAACCTCTAACCTCCAACCACTAACCACTAACCTCTAACCACTAACCTCCAACCACTAACCGCTAACTGCTAACCGCTAACCCTAACCACCTAACCGGCCGACGCCGGCATACCGCTGATTCCGTGATGTGCCGAAAAGGCTTTGGCCCTGCTCGGGTGATCTGCCTAGCGAGGCAGATCCCGCCAAACGCTTGGCAGATGCGTGATGTGAGCATATGCTTGAATCAGGCGGAGCCATGAGGTGCTCGGCTGCGGCATCTGCCATCTTTTCTGCCTGTCACACCCGTCTCTAGTCGCTCTTTTAACCACTCTCTCTGCTTTAACACTTTACTATGGCCAAGACCAGCAAGAAGAAGGACACGGACAAGTCCGAGAAGTCCGACCGCTGCCGCTGGACCGACGCAGACGACGCCCTCCTTGTGGCCACCCTGCGCCAGGCCAAAGATAATGGCCTCCAAGCTGACAGCGGGTGGAAACCAACTGTCTGGAACCTGTGCGCCAACGCGCTCAAGGATAGTCCCGGCCCTGCAAAGACCGCGGACAAGATCCAGGACCACTGGGGAAAGACGGTGAGCTTCTGACGGATACTGTCACCTCGGCGATTGCTGATGCTTCTGCAGCTAAAAAGTGCCTTCAATTCGTGCGCAGCCACCCGTAACACGTCGGGATTTGGGTGGGACGAGGGGCTGAAGATGCCAACAGCTCTTGCAGAAGTTTGGGACGCGTATATTGATGTACCTCAGTTGTGAATTCAATCTGTCGGATTCAATTCTAACTGTAAATTCAGAGGCACCCGAAGGCTGCACGCTGGAGAACCACCCCGTTCCCCCTCTACAATGATATCCTGTATCTCGTGGAGGGCATCGTTGCAACGGGGGCGGGCGCATTCCATCCCGGTGCCCAAACACAGTCGCAGACACAAACAGAGACCCAAGCCGAGACGGATGTGGACTCGCAGTCACAGTCGCAGTCCGGGGCGGCTATGGACACCGACACTCAATCGCAGGGCCCCGCTACTCCGCCTCATCGCTCTCGGGGGCGGAATCGGGATAAGACATTGAAGGTATGCATGTGTCTCGAGATCTCCAGGTTATGCTGAATCCTTTTCTTCATTAGACCCCAGGCCATGATGACCTGGTGGCGTCGTCCCCCGTGGAGCCTCCCCACGGCCGCAAACGTGGAGCATCATCGTCGCCAGCCACTGCTGGCAAGAGGAGCAAGAAACGAAATGCCGAGGCTGCGAGCGAAGTTGCGGCTGCACTTGAGCGAGTGGCCGCCTCCCTCAACGTCGTGGGCAGCCCCGAGGTGTGTCGGAAGGCAATTCACATGATGGAGGATGATGGAGACTTCTCGGAGCCAGACGAGGTCAATATTATGCGGATCTTTGCGAAAGACAAATCCATCGCACAGGCCTATGTTTCGTCCAGGAAGCAGTCCCGTCGTACTGCATTCCTTCGTGGTATCCTTGATGACGCAGAGCAGGCGAAGGAGAAGGAGTTGGAGTTTTAATTTATCTCATTCTCGATCCATCCACTGTCATTACACTGTTCCATTAATCTATTCACATTTTAATTTTATGTGTTCGGGGTCTCTCCGCGCTCAGCCAGAAATGCGACATAGTCATCCCACATCTTCTTCGCAATCCGATCCCGTCGCACCACTGCCCGTGCCCGTTCCTCGGGTGGGATTGACATCCCAAGTTCCTCCGGGGATATTTCCCGGGGTTCGTCCTGAATGAAGTCCTCCAAACGACCTGAACCCTCACGTTGCAGTGAGGTAGTCGCTTGGGGACCAAGGTCGGCAGCATTGTCCTCGGCATCGTGGATTCGAAGGAAGTTGTGCAGGGCTGCGACAGCAGGAACGAGCATAGCCTGGGTCTCGACAGGGTACTCTGGGGCACGGGTAAAAACAGCCCAACGCCGCTTCACCACCCCAAAGATGCGCTCAACAACATTGCGGGCTTGAGAATGCCGCAGATTGAAAAGTTCTTCGTGGTTTTTGGGTCTGAGAAAGGGTATCAATTAAGACGGACAAAAGAGAATATGGCACTCACTTCTGTCCGACAGTTCCCCACTCCTTGAGATGGTATCGGACGGCCCGATATGGTGTTAAAAGGACGTCACAGAGGGGAAACCCAGCATCGGCGAGATAAAACTTTCCCGCAGGGACAGCCAAATCATGTTCCCGTGCATAGTCGAAGATGAGCGAGTCTGATGCGCTGCCCTCCCATCCGCTCAAGATGTATACAAAGAGCATGGAAAAATTGCATGCTGCGAGCACGTTCTGGCCGATAAATCCCTTCCGGTTTCGATAACGGGCCATGGCCTCATTCAGGACCCACGCATGGAAGTGCGAGCCATCAATAGCACCCCGGCAGTTGCGAAAATACGGATACAACTTGGAGTTATTCTTGATTTCGACGGGCGTCTCGTCTGGGGGAAGATGCACATGCTTCTGGTAGAAGCTTCCCACCAGCATCAAGAGAACCGAATAGATGGATCTGCGTTCGAGGTCAGGATGTAATAAATCGGAGTAGAAATCAATGTACTTGTGAATTGTGTCCGCACTGCGTTGGAAACGCTCTTGAAGCATACGGGTACTGGATCCCGTGCGAGCAAAATACAGAAATGTGGCAAGCTTCTCATCTGCAGAGACATACTTGGTCGCTACTAGGCCGGAGTATGCCTGGAGCTCGAATGAGAGACGAAAGAAGGCATGTTTCGCTAGCCCCAATTGTTCGCGGAAACGAGTCGGATGACCAGCGATGAGTTCCTGGAGCCAGAGCTGACCCGTGAGTGCCGAAGTATACATTGGGGTAGGATCCGGGGCGTCAAGAAAGAGGGAGACAGTGAAGGCAGCGACGGTGCAGGCAAGGGCCGCAAGCAGCCTGACTTTATGCTGCCGTTCGCGTTCTTTGTGTTTCTTCTGTTTTACACGTGCCGCAGACGCATTACGGTCGATAACACGTGTCACCGCGGTGTTGTTTCACGGCATTGAGGGCGGGCGAGGGTGTAGAAAGCAAAGGAGCAATTTGTTTACATCTACTTGTACACGGTGACTGATGTGACTCTACGCGTCAAACCGGTGGGAATCTGCCTTGGCTGACATGCGGAAGCAGAGCCGGAGCATCTGCCTCGGCTAGGCAGATCACCCGAGCGGGGCCTTTGTGCTGCGAAAGTGACGAACTTTGGGCAAAAATTGATGAACTCACGAACTTTCACAGAATGCCATCAAAGTGACTATCTTTCCCGCATTTAAGCGAACTGACAAAGTGACGAAGGTGGCGCGGACTCATTATGTAGATATGAATGCATCCTAACCCCCATCCAATATTTGGAATAGCTGGTGTGAATCTTCCCTCTCTCTTCTTTCTTCTCCCTTCTCTTTCCTTTTTGGGATTTTATTATTCTGCTGACGAATTTACCCACAACACCAGTAACTAGCCATTTGATCTGTATACTGGGTTGTAGGTCATATGATGAGAGAGGTGTGCCAGGGGTCCTATCTACAATGCCGAACATGCGGTGCACTGATGAGAGTGATCTACATCAATTTGAGGCGAAATGTGAAGCTGCCTGGTCCCTGTTGCCATAGAAGCATGCCGCGGCAAGGCGGAGCCGGGCCCAAAGAAGTCGCAAATATGGGTATACTTTGCAATGCTGATGCTTGAAAAGCAGTGGTAGGGAGTAATTGGATGGCAAGGGTCAGGACCAGAGGAAAAATTAATGCCGAGAGCACAGTGCACGGAAAAGGGCCTAGGCAGAGTGATCAGGTCGTCCCCCAGATACCGAGTGAAGCTTTGAAGCTTTAAAAATAGAAGGACAAATTTTACAGCAAGTATCTAGCATGAAATAGGGTGTGAAAGCTCCAAGAACTTTTTAAATGGGACGGGCTCAGGGCAAGAACTCGAGGAAAGGGACTTAGGACGGTTGAGGATGAGGGAAAAGGGTAAACGAAGGGATAAAAAGAGGTCTGCCAGAATGGTATGTCTGAAAACTAGCTCAATATATTTCTTTCCACTTGTGCCCGTGAATTTATTCACGGGCTTGAGCTAGTACATCTATAATATAATATAATGGCAAAGCTACAGAAGTTTCTGATGTTCCATTTTCCCACTCTCGCCGTCAGCACCGAGCGCCCAATAAGCGCCCACCCACAGGCATCTCGGACATGCGACAATGTGAGGTTTATTGCAGCAAGACTCGGATCTTTGCTGTGAGACAACCTTTACTGTGTAACAACCTTAGCTGCATAAACATGTTTACTGTGACATCCAACAACCTTTGCTGGGTAGGAGCATTTGCCGAGAAACAACTGTTACAGGACAAACTACCAAAGGGAAAATTAATGGGAATGTTGTACTCTGGGGCAAATGCAACTGACATACAACCCATGAATTTATTCACGGGGACCGACTATGCGAGGCTGCCGCATCACAACTTAGATGCAGCTAGACCAAGAATCTAGATTTGGTTCAAATCGACTGCGAGCAGGGAAAACAACCTGAACTGTGTTAAGAAACAGCATTTATCGAGATGAGAAACATCCTTTACTGGGAAACAACCTCTGCTGGGAAAACACGCACTGCATCCAGCCGGGCCGAAGACACCAAGGTGTCAGATTCAGAGAAAAGAATGAGGAAGTGTCTGGGCATACTGATATCAGCCCGTGAATTTATTCACGGGTAGCGACTAGTGGGCTACATTATATATGTTCCTATCCATCTATTCATTCGCCACGACTTTATTTCGTCAGCAAAGAATTAATCTTCGGCATCTGGAGTATTCAGAAGGTTCTGCACACTGAAAGTGCTTACTGGTGGTTCAATATTTGATTCCTCCTTCATCTTGTCTCCGCTCAAAGCAAATTGAACAAAAAATCGTGAATAGTCCGTGGTTGAGGATTTCGAGCTTTACGAAAATGTAGCATGTCGAAATGCTAACTTGTCCGGAGATTGTGAGAGTCCCGCATGCCTACCAGTCATGTAATGTTTTGCATGCCGGTTTGGAAGAGTGAAGCCACCGCGCAGCGGCGGAGGCAGAACCAACTCGCCTTCTATGGTATCTTCCACCTGGCGCGGCGTGATGTGGGCATATCAGAGTGATGAACCATTCGAGAAACATATTTGCGTCCGTGACTAAATTATTTCCAGGCGGCTAGTTGGATGGCGCTGGAGCTACCTTTCGGGAAAGTTGGCCGGATGGGAAGGGAAGGTTCACGCACACTTAAGAAATATAACATCTGCCTGGCAATAATGGTACACTGACCGTCCAGCTCCTAAGAAACATATGAAGTCACAAATAATACAGATGATAAAGATGTTGGCCACTAAATTTAAAATTTAATGTAATCAACGGCGTTTTTTGAACATGACCTCGGCAGTGGTGTTGGCGCCTCCCATTATGGAGACCCACTCGTCTTCAGGCCGCACCCCATCTTTCAGCTTGAGGTCGTATGTCAATATTACATGCGCCATGATGAGCTTCTGTTCATTGACTGCGAAGAATCGACCGGGGCTTGCCATAAAAAATGAGTAAGCTGATCAGAAACAATATTGGGCCAATTCACTAACCATGCATGACGCCCCAGACCAAATGTGAGGAAGTCGGGAGCAGGAGCGACCATCTGATGCTTAATACCCTCGCCTGCTTCCTCCCTCATTCGCGAAAATCGGAATGGGTCGAACACACCACCGTTTGTGTAATTGGCCTGAAGGACTCAATTCAATTGAAAGAATACTCGAAACTTGCGCCTGACCTCGCTGTGGTGTTCCGCGAGAACACTGATTCCAACAAGTGTGCCCGCAGGTACGGTGGTGCCGTCTGAGAAGGAGAAATCTTTCAGGGCTTGTCGCATCAATCCGACTAGAAGTCATCAAACATGGTTGAATTTATGCAATGTATGTCTGCGGGCGGAGAGGAACGTACCTGCCCCACCAGGGACAAATCTAGAACTTTCTTTCATGAAACTGTCGAGTTTCACCATTTTCCCCAACGCTGCTTTGGTCCAGCCGTGTGATTTCGTGACGTACTCGATTTCTTCGCGAAGTGGTTGGACATATTCGAGGTTGGAGGCAAGGTTATACAGCGCATGGAGAAATCCCTGAATTTTTATTGTTCAACGCCACACCCTGCAATTCAAAACTGGACAGTCACCTGTGTAGTCGTGTGGATCGCGCCGAAATTGACATTGAGCAAGGTGCGCGTCAGGCCGCGCACCGTGCGGCGCTGAGGATGGCCTCTTGCTTCATCCAACAGCCAGCTTATGAGATCGTTCTGTGTAATCGCCTTTAATGTATCCACATGCCCATGTACAAGCCTTGGAGACGTACAGGTCGGTCGCCATCGGGCCAGTCGGGTCCGTATTGGTCGTCCATTGATAAACGATGCTGGATGATGGGGCCGACATGTTTCATAACTTTACGCGTCGCAGTCTCCAGATGTCCAAACAATGGTGCAGCAAGCCTGAATTCACTCAGCAACGAGGGCCCAAAGAAACGATAACGATCAGCACTTACGGGCGTAAAAAAGAAGGCACGAGATGAAGCCACATCGCGTCCGTCGTGACGTCGCGCGCAAACTGTGTAGTAATCTTGATATACTCCGGGTCGCGGCCTACGGTAAAAGATGTCAGGGTACCCTCTGAACCAGAGGTGTTGGTACATTTCAGTCCGATGAAGAGCCTATTGGAAACCCTAGAAACGACGGGCAGGATAGTCTTGGGGAATATTATTGAGGGGTTTCAAGGAACAGTCATGGACGATAGACCTGCATGGCGGGTACGGATATCCATTCTAAGTACCATTTGTGGGGGAAGACTCGGAGGAGTTTCTTGTCACCCAAGCAGTGCCGGCTGATCCGCCGTGACAATCTCATCTTTGCCCTAAGCTTGCTACGATAGGATCAAACAGGAGATAAAGTTTTATTGATCCGATTTCGGAAGTTTTCCAGGTTTACTTCCAACCTCCACCAGTTTCCGGGAAGGCTCTTCCATTCGTAAAGCAGGCTCTTCTCTATCCAAGGAACCTCAACGCATTATGATTCTCAGCTTCAGCCCTTGTCCCTGTATCATGATGTACTTGTGATCGGGATCCCATCTTCACCCATGTTCCAGGTTCCAATGCGCCGTCGACCACTACCTGTACAGCTGTGCATGGGGCCGGACGTCTTAAGCGTGTCTTCATCGTATACATATGGTTTATTTCCAAGCCGCCCACTGATCGTTCCACGCCGTGCAATTTCCGTCCGTGTTATCTGCCAATCTCGGCATCTGTCAAACACAACTACATAGGTGGGATAACACTAAAATCGTCGTGGTCTAACACCGCCCGGCGACTTGGAATGTAATGTAACAGGGCGAGCTAAATGCAACTGATCAACGTATGCGTTTTCCGTCACGGAGATCTTGGATTGATACAGATGGCGTTCCGACATATATCGAGGGCGCCGGAGTGATCAGCAACCTTCCCTCCATCCCTTATGGCCCCAAGCAAGAGTTTGGCAGAGGTGAGCCTTCGGGTGTTCAAGGCCTTTCTAACCGAATGATTCAACTGCGTTTCTAGGACCTCACCCGAGAACCAAGCCGTCTTCATCATATCGCGCGCGGATGCAGCGATTCATTGAAATCCTGCAGTTTACCCCCATCCCAAGAGCGAGATTTGCCACCTTTGCCAAACGACTTGGACTTTGAGGATGGTGAGCCTATCTCGAAGCGACTAGGCGCCGTCCTCTGATGGGCCCAAATTGAAGAGGTGTCGCAGCCAAATAATCGACGCCCTCCCTTCGCTCAAGGCACCTATTCCAATTCCTCTACAGTTTCCTTCAAAATACCCCCTCCCTCATTGATACCCCCGCTTGGAACACCATCCAGACACGATCTCGTATTCCCAGCATACAAAAGCAGTCCTGCCCTCCCCAGACCAAAGCTGCGACTGGAAACTGGATGGGATTCTACTCAGTTGGTGCATCCCCATTCAGCAGTCGATGCGTCGAGCACGTCGTCTTTCCGGCAGCGCTCTCGCGCTGCCAGTGCTACGTCACAGGACTGCCTTCTATTCCCGTCGCCCGAAGATCTCGCATATCATCATCCTTCGTCGATCCAAGATCTTCGGAACACCAAGGCTCCCACGTCCCCGCGCAGTTCAGCCAACTGCCGCCTCCTCGGCGCAGTACGGCTCCAGAAGATTCCCTCCATCGTCCGCGCAGCACACAAGAAGACGATTACAACGAGGGGAATTAGCGATTACAACGCCACCATCATATTGAAACCTTTCATCCGCTCTGATGGTAATCCTAACCAAGGAATTACTGTCACGGTGCAGCGACAGCGACTTGTGTCGGAGCCAATGCCAACGTTCAGCTGCCCAAGCTCAATCTCGCTGCTGTCTGTTGCCGCTTCGACGCTCTCTGTGTCGTCCGCGGATAAGCCCCTTCCCACACCCGCTGAAAGTTACACCAAGGAACTCCCTACAATCCCTCCGTCTGACGATGACCATCACAAACCGACTGTTCCGATCGCTGGCACTCGAAATGCCCCCGATTCTAATTCTGAATCCATTATTCCACCCGCGACTATACATAAGGAACGCCAACCAGTCGGGGCGAAACGCCGGAAGCACTACAGAGTGCATCGAGTGTCCGTTCCTCTTTCATGATGTAACTTATTCATTCATCTTTTTCGGCCAACTGGGATATTATTCGGGTGTTCATGCTGAAGCCTTCGGTCGTTTAACCTCACAGTGTACTTTATCTGATCGTTCAACCCGTAGTGGCGGGATGCATGATGTCTTCACAAAATACACAACTCCTTGAACTGACAACCATTGAGCAGTGGTAGCGGAGATAAAGCGGACATCATGATAACGCGTGGATCTCCCGCTCTTAATGAAGCATCAAGACATTCTTGGGTCGGTAAGGCTCCTCCAAGTACTTGATTTCCGCTTTGGTCAGTTTGATATTGAGCAGCCCCTACGATCAATGACCAGCATGTGAACGAACAACGAAACCCACCTAGAAGAGCGCCCAGCTTCTCGATCGAGGTGGTCCCCACGGTGAGGGCGCTGACCCCTGCATTCCCACCAACTTGCCGTACATACCGTCTCTGGAAAGCACCCACGCCGGCGCGATCTGCGCTATGCTTCTTCCGGATCTTTTCGACGCTGCGGATAATCAAACCATGAAAATAGCTACGATGGATTTACGCACCGGCCGACGACGCCCGGGGTCTGGCCGCTGAGCTGCAGGTACGTGTCCATGACGGAATCCGGGTGGTCTTACTCTCGGCGGCGCGGTGCGGACGTGCGAGGGGGATCGACCCCACGCCGAAGTGCTGCCCGGGGTTGGCTATTCTGTTGAAATTAGATGGTTGAAACAAACGCACCTTGAGCCTCGGCATCATCTTGAGCGCAGGTGCATCGAGATGGTTGTGCGTGGTGCCGTTCAATAAGTTATGGGCGGTGCGGTGTGGACGTGCGAGGGGGATCGACCCCACGCCGAAGTGCTGCCCGGAGTTGGCTATTCTGTTGAAATTAGATGGTTGAAACAAACCTTGAGCCTCGGCATCATATCGAGAGCAGGTGCATCGAGATGGTTGTGCGTGATGCCGTTCAGTGAGTTATGATACCGTCGGAAGGATATTTAGAGAGGGAGAAGCTGACGTGGAGTAAAAAGGACGAGGATGTCATTGCCAATGAGATGGGCAGATTGGAGGCAGCCAGAATTAGAAGAAAAAATAAGACATGCAAATGCAGTCCAGGACCGTGTCCGCGACGGGCGTATCTGAATCATAGTCGATCAGTGGGTGCAGGAAAAAAACTCAAAGCCCTGTATCATGAACTAAACAAATAAATGAATGGATGGATGAAAACACAGACACTGGAGGACGGCGCTGCAGCGTCTTGCACGGACGCGAAGATGTGTTTCAAGTTCGTGTTGATTTACATATCCCAGGTCGTCCGGTCCGAGTTGGAAGAGCTCGTTGAACGCAAGGTTTTGCCCACCGCGCCGCGGACCTGATTGAGAAATCAATTAGGAGTCTTGCGATGTAAGGATAATAAGCGTGTCGTCGTCGGCCCTACCTTGCTCATGACGACGATCTCCTCCCGCAGCTTGATCGCCTTGCCAGGACGGCCTCGCTCATCCCATTCGCGTAGTTAGATCAGGTTAGGGTATGTAAATCCAAAAACAACAACAGGCAGGATTCTAGGAAGGAAATACATTACATGCATTTGCAGCATCCGGATCCCCGCCCCGTATCTGCGCAGTCTCCGTAATTCCCATCCCAATAACATTTCCGATTAAATTCATACGCACTCTCCTCCCCGTCCAGGGCCCGGATGCGCCTGACCTTGAGCGCGGCGGACTGAACGTTTACGCAGAGAGCGAGGGGGAGGTCCCTGGATTTCTTTTGTTTTCTTGGGACGGAGGGGAGCGCTTCGGTCGAAAACCCCCGCAGCCGCGTCCAGTCTCCGGCGAAATCCACGGGGGCTTCTACACGTCGGACACCCTGTTCTGTGGACGGAAACTTGAAAAGCGCACCGCAGAACAGAACAGACGGACAAAAGAGATTTTTGCCAGGATGAGTCGCCTAGTTGTTTCCCCATTTGGTCGGCGGAGGAGGCAAAGCAAGCGGGAATGCACATCTGGGTATCAAGTATACTATAGCCCATCTGAGATTTCTGAACCCGGTACAAATATATACACTAGTACGCATATAGAATAGCACGAAAATCGCCTACGCCATCTCGACGTCTTGTGCGGGGGCGGTGGGGGCGGGGACGGGGGCGGGGGCCTCGTCGACCATGAACGCATCGAGCTCCTTGTCGAGCTCCTCCGCGGTCTTGGGCTTCTTCGGCGCAGGCCGCGGCGCCGCTGCCCTGCCGCCGCCGCGCCCCCGCGTGCGGATGGGGCCGATGCCACCGCGCCTGCGAACCACAGTCAACACGTGCCAAAAGGGAGAGGGGAGGGACGCACGGGCCAGAGGGCGTGCGCAGGGCCGAGTCGTCCTTGCTGAGGCGCTCGAGCAGCGGCGCCTTCTGTATCCTGTTGAGGAGCGAGGACGTCGGGGCGCTCGAGGAGCGCGCGCGCGGCTGCCGCGGCGGGGCGGCGGCGTCGAAGGTGATGGACATCGGCTGGCCTGGGTTTTTTTTTCGTCAGTTGCGATCCTGGCGCGACAGCGGTGGAAGCGCACTCTTTGCGAGGATGCCGTCAAACTGCTTCTTCGCGCGGGTGGCGTCGGCGAGGGTCTCGAAGGACACGACGGCCGTGCCGGAGGAGCGCCCGCTGCGGTCGTACTTTGAGCAAGGGAACGGGGCCGGGTCATTCTTTCGTGCATGGGAGAGCGCTGCGAGTCGGAGACCGTACCCTGATCTGTGGTTCGCACACGAGCGTCCCTATCTGTCCGAATATGGCCTGTGCGCGCGAATAAGCGCACGGGCTCCGCTGGACGTGTCTACGCACCGTCAGGTCTTTTGGGGAGATCTCGTAGTGCAGGTTGGTGACCACGAGGCGAGTGTTGGGGGCCGAGGAGACGGTGGGGGCGCCGGGGGCTCTTGGGCGAGCGTTGACGGATCCTTTGGGGCCGGTGGGTGCCATGTCGTGGAGCCACTGGCCGTCGACGCTGGGGCGGGGTGCAGGTCGCTGGGGGATAACGGAAACTGAATTTTCGGTCCTGGGGGTTCTGGTCAAGGACAACTGACGCTGTACGGCTTGCGGGGTGCTCTGTCGGAACGGAAGGAGGCCATTGAAAGGAGATAGCTGGTTTGTGTGTACGTAGAGTGTGGCACTGAAGAGAGAGCAGGTAAATATAGTGGCTTGTTTCAAGTTGTTTGGCAGTGGCTGCACTGCCACTGACATGACTTTGACCGCAGCAATTACAGGATAGAAACGCGACCAAACGCCATCTCAACCAGTTTCTGCCACGAAGAAACGACTCTGCTGGATGTTCTGAACGATTTCTCCAACTTTAACTTGACTTGAACGCTATATGGATGCATCTCCTGAAAAGCCGGCCTCCAAGGCCCGTGTGGTGCGTGTCCAATCCATGTATTCGTCTGGTTCTAAAATACAGATAGACCGCTGTCGTCCTCTTCTACATCGTCGCGGCACTGTCAATGATCATGGCGAACAAATGGGTCCTGAACACAACCTCTGCCCCGCTGTTCTTCCTGCTGATACAGCTCCTCATCGCCATCATTTTATTCGGCATAGCAGACGTCCTGCGCCTCTTCCCCGACCGTCTCACGTTGGATCCCAAAGTCTGCAGAGGGCTCGTGTCCTTGGTCGCGCTGAACGTCATCGGCCTCAGCTTCAGCAACTACACCCTCAAATTCGTCGACGCGAGCTTCTATCAGGTCGCGCGCGGCCTCCTCCTCCCCTTCACCGTTGCCACGTCCTTCCTCGTGCTCCACACGCGCCCCTCGGCCCGCATCCTGCTCTCCTGCGCCGTCGTCACCGCGGGCTTCTTCGTCGGTGTCCTCCTCGACGGCACCCCGCTCTCCCTCGTTGGCATCGCCTTTGGCGTCGCCTCCTCGTCCCTCACCGCCGTCCAGTCCGTCGTCATCAAGCAGGTCCTCCCCGTCGTCGGCGGCAGCACCCTCCTACTCTCCTGGTACGCCAACCTCCTCAGCGCGCTCGTCCTCGCCCCCGTCGTCCTCCTCGCCGGCGAGGGTCCCAGCGTGCTCGCGCTCCTCGCGGGCCGCGACGGCGCCGTCGCGACCTTCCTCTGGGGCTCGCTCATCACCGGGGCGCTCGGCTTCCTCATGAGCATCGCGGGCCTGCTCTCGATCAAGGTCACCTCGCCCATCACGCACATGATCTCGAGCGCCGTGCGCGGCGTCGCGTCGTCCTTCCTGGGCCTGTGGTTCTTCCACGACGTCATCTCCAGTGGGCGCGCGTCGTCGATCGCGGTCGTCCTCGCGGGCTCGATATACTACACGTGGGTCAAGCACCAGGAGACGGAGGCGGCGGCGGGCACGGGCTACGAGCGCGTCGTTATGGACGATCTCGAGGCCGGGAAGCTCGCGGACGAGGAGGGGGGGAAGGAGGAGGAGGTGCCCACAGAGACCCAGATTTGATAGACGCGGTAAATTAACATTCCCCTAGAGCATATTAATACAGACTGTACTATAGACACGTCCTCAGACGCACACTGGACTCTTCCATAAATGGCCATCACCTCAATGGGGCAACGGCTTGGTTCCTCCCTCTTTGTGCGTCAAGAGCTCGAGTACTAGTAGTAGGACGGGATTTGCGAATCACGTTCGAGTCGAGATCACGGAGTAACACTAACAGTTTAGCGTGATTCGCCGCACTGCATCATATCCGAGTCTTATCCTCCCTCCCTGCCATGCATACGTCGGTCTGCAATCTGGGGTACCTTCTGGACGTCGTATCGGGGGGATCAGCTGGCCTTCCCCCAAGCTAATCTCCGCCGCCCGCTGGTTTTTGGGGTGCTGAATGAACAGCCCCGCATCGGCCCTGCACGTTTCTGGCACCAGCGTGTCCCCCATTTCTGCTGTTCTGCGACCGAAGACCCCCAGACTATACCCTTGAGTCCTGTGCATTGCGTGTCTTGTCGACGGCCGAAGCCTGTTGAATCTGCATTGAACCCGCTATCCATCAAGTGCCTTGAGGCCCGGAGGATCCCCCGGCCCCCGCCCCATAATCGGATCCGCTTCGAAAACCTCGCTTGCTGCAGGTTGCTCTACGACAGCCCGCAGAATCTATAACCCAACTCGATATTCCCGCGGTTCTCTTTTGAAACTTATCTGTTGACTCGGCTGCACCATCTCTTATCCTCCCTATTACCATGCATATGTCGGTCTGCAATATGGGGTGCCTTCGCTGGAGGTCGCACCGTGAGGATCAAGTCAGCTAGTCCTCCCTCCGCGTCGAGCTAATCTCCGCCGCCCGCCATTTTTAGGGTACTAGATAAACCGCCCCTGCGCATTTGTGGCCAGCAGACGAGCGGCGAGCGTATCTGTCCCCCATTTTCTGCTTCTGTGTTCTGAGACCAGAGACCCGGTCCGCATAACGCCTTGCGCGCCCCAATTTGGGATCAACGAAAAGAGTTGTCAACCCTGCTGACCGACATGTATCTCTCTCGTCTCGCACGTGTGGAGATCATCCTCCCCTCCCCTCTGGATTGAACTACTATCCATCAAGTGCCTCGAGGCCGGGCGGAGTCCTCAGAATCGGATCCGCTTCTAACGCCAGTGGGACAGCAGAAGAATGACTCGCTCGCTGCAGGCTGCTTAGATACCCTGCTTGGCTGCTCAGAGTTTCCCCAGCCTTGAAGCAACACTCCATCGTCAGTTAGAACCGCCCATTCAACCTGCCAGGATTTTCTCAAGTTCTGATTCTATATATTCCTTGCTCACCCCCAGTGCCAATATCCGACCAGTAGCATCCCGATTCGACCCCCCCGCTCGTTCTTTCCTCGGTTTTCAGATTATATTCCCAATGCAGTCTGTTCCCAAGCCCCCCAACTGTTTCCTGATTTTTCGGTCGGACTTCCTCGACGGTCAGGCGGGATCACAGACCACGATCAGCGCTGAAGCCGGGGTGGTGTGGAAAGGAATGACCGACGCGGAGCAGAGCCCGTACATCAAGGAGGCGCAAAGTTTGAAGCAGCGGGCCAAGGGAGAAGCCGAGCGGAGGACCGCTGCGGGTAGAAGCGCACTTGCGGTCCAAAGACGAGCAAGAGGAACGGCCACACTAATATCAGGGTGTTTCCGCGGTTCAAACCAGCAAGTCTAAGGTAGGCCTCATCCTAACTCACATCCCTGTCGCAGTCATACTACCGAAACCACCCTCCGCCCGTCCACGGCGGCCAACAACCATCCAAACCAACCCCTTTCCCGTCTCCCGAGCCTCCCCTGGGCCCGAGTTATGTCATCACGGAGGATTTCGCTTACCCCTCGCTCAATTTCGAATCCAGCGTCAACCTCGAGTTCTGCTCGGCCACCTCCTTCGAAGACGAGCTCGAGACCTGCGGTATTAAGGTTGATTTTGGCCCTGTTTTCGTAGCATACGGCTCCGCTGACAGCCGGAAGGCGCTGGACCGGTGGAGCGAGGACATCCCGTTTAAGGGGGAGGACGAGTTGGTGCACAAGTATTTGAATCTGCCCGCTGCGGAATAACTTTTGGTTTTCATTCAATGCAAAGGAGGGTTCATGTCAATTTAATTTCAACAGTGGTTCTGTGCTGGCTGGCCGCTGAGTTGCAACTGAGTTGATCCCAGAAAAAATTGCAGCAGTTGAAATGAAAGAAGAAAAAAGAAGCAAACTGTTGGGAGTGTGCGATATGGTATCTCGGTTTCTTTCCAAGTGACAAAAGGCTCCGACTTCACAAGGTTCAAGTTCAACCGAAGGTTGAACACAGAACAGGTGGCGGTGTGGCGGCACATGACCCGAACACTTGCTCCTTGGAATTCCCTTTTAAGCAAGGTCAACACTGGCCACATTTCTAGTAGACCTTCACCTCTTCTCATCGAGCCGTTCACACTCAAAAACAAATTAATCAGCGACGCACTGCTGGTGGCCCTGGCAGTCGTCCAAGAATGTCGTTAGCGGCGATTAGTAGCCGCGGCCGTGGGGGCGCTTAAATTAAGACCTGTATCACTCACCGTTGGCTTCCAACTCAGACATGTCCTCTCTCGTGGGTGCTGCCGTCGTCGCCTTGGTGGTTTTCCAAGTGTTTCGAAAGTCTCTTAAATCCGGTGCTGTATGCTTTTCTTCCCCCCGAATCTTGACCTCCTTGGTCAACGTGTTTCTAGTCTAGCTTGGACGCCATCCCGAGCGTCGGAGTTCCAGGCGGTCTCTTCGGTTTTTATGTTGGAGCTTGGAACTATATCAAGAATGGTCGTGATTTGACTGAAGAAGGGTATCTCAAGGTCAGGGATCCCTCGATGTTCTGTTAACTATTCTGAATACTTGCTGAATACCCCTTCCAGAATCCTGGAGGAGCATTCAAAGTCGCTTTTATGCACCGATGGCTGGTTATTGTCAACGGTCAGGCGATGATTGAGGACCTCCGAAAGGCTCCCGACGACTTCTTGTCCTCAGCCGAAGGCAACAATGCGGTGAGGACACGGAGCTTTTTCGAGTTATGAATTTTAATCTCATCAACGGTGTCGGCATCTTCTACAGATGCTGCATCTTGAACATGTTCTCGGCTACGAGCAGCTCCATGACCCGTACCACGTTCCTGTCGTCCGGACGTCCTTGACTCGCAACATTGGTATTTGTTTCCCTAGTCTTCGAACCGAGGTTGTGGCAGCGTTTGAAGATCTGGTCCCTGCGAAAACGGACGGTGAGGTCCAAACTAGGCGTAGGATCCCTGGATTTCTCATGCCTTTGCACAGAGTGGATAACCGTCCACGCCATGCAGGTTTGTCTCATTCAGCTTTCCTTGACACCCTCAATAATATTACACAAGACCATCCTGCCCGTTGTTTCCAGGGTTTCCAATCAGCTCTTCATTGGGTTACCAAAATGCACTCCCCTTGATGCCCCGTTTCAACACTCAGCTCTTACAATATTTATCTACAGGTCGAGATCCGGACTACATCAAGATTACTACACAGTTTGCGCTGGATGTTGCGAAAGACGCGCTATTGCTTCATCTTATTCCCTCTTCGTTGCGCTCGTAAGTTCTGGGCATTCCTATGCTGTGGCCTCGTTAGTGATCGAGTCCAGGCTTGCTGCACGATTGTTTGGGCATTTGGAGACTTCCACGCGTAATATTATGAAACATGTCGGCCCTATGATCCAACATCGTATAGAAATGGACGATAAATACGGCCCTGACTGGCCAAACGGCGACCGACCTGTACGTCCACTGGCACCACGTCTTGCGGGAATGTGCATGTGTTGATTGTGATTATACAGAACGATCTAATCAGTTGGCTGTTGGATGAAGCCCGAGGCCATCCCGAACGCCGCACAGTGCGCAACCTGACGCACACCTTGCTCCACCTCAATTTCGCCGCAATCCATACCACCACGCAGGTGACGGCCCGCATTCAAAAGTCAGGGTGCAGCACTGAGCAGTAAATTTCCAGGGCTTTCTCCATGCGTTTTATACCCTCGCTTCCCACCCCGAATACGTCCAGCCCTTACGAGAGGAAATCGAGTCCGTCACGAAATCGGAGGGCTGGACCAAAGCAGCGATGGGGAAAATGGTTAAACTTGATAGTTTCATGAAAGAAAGTTCCAGATTGGCCCCCGGGGCCGCAGGTATGCTCCACGTACAGACATTTTTGCACGAATTCAACCACTGTTGACATCTAGTCGGAGTGATGCGGAAAGCCCTGAAAGATTTCACATTTTCAGACGGCACCACCGTACCTGCAGGCACACTTATCGCACTTCCTATCCTCGCGGAACATCACAGTCAGGTCAGGCGCAATTTTTTGGAAATTCTTTCATTGGATTGAGTTCTGCTCCTTTATTAGGCCAACTACACAAACGGTGGAGCATTTGACCCATTCCGATTTTCGCGAATGAGAGAGGAGGCGGGCGAGGGGATTAAACACCAGATGGCCTCCCTCACCCATGATTTCCTCACATTCGGACTTGGGCGCCATGCATGGTTAGCAAATTTGTCCAATCTCGTGACTGAAAACTCGCTGATTTTTCTCACTGCAAGCCCTGGCCGATTCTTTGCGGTCAACGAACAGAAGCTGATCATGGCCCACGTACTAGTAACATACGACTTCAAACTAAAAGATGGTGTGAGCGCCGAAGATGAGTGGGTATGGATAGTTGGCTCCGCCAACAAAACGGCCGAAATAATGTTCAAAAAACGCAGTTAGTTCAAGTTCAGTGACCCCACGCTTCATCTTCTGCCCATCGCTACCTGTAACTCGCTTGTACCATACTATTGTGGACCCCGTACTTGGCCACCCCCCCTAGTTGGCCATTTGGTGGCTAGCATCCGGAGACACAATGTTCATAAACTGGCATTATGAGGGATGAGAGTAGGACCCATAACGAAGGCCTGAACCGAATTTGGAGTCCAAGTGATGAGTTGATGGAAAGTTACGACATGTCGGATCAGGCTCCGAAACGTGTGAACATCATTTTCTTATTGCCGACGCGGCTCAGAGGTCTGGGCTCAGCTCCCTTTCGACCAATTCTTCGCCATTCCAGAAGTTTGTGGACTTGTTCTGTTCCCCTGATCTGGGCGGATCATTTTCCACTATTTTTACCGTGTTTAGGCCAGAAAATCTTTTGCTATCCTCGGGTGAAGGTACCACTCCTTTTTTTGAGGGACTCATACTGGCAGACGTCGTATAAGATGAAACTGTGGGGCTACTGATCTGGAACTTGGCATGAGGTCTTTTGGAATCCAATACTTCAACTTAGGATGCACTTCGAAATTTTAGCTGCTCAGCTCCCCTCTCAGTGCAATGCTTTGCTGCAAACCACACAATTTTGATCCTGCCAACAGAGGAATTTTTTTGGGGAGCTGGGAGCACTTGGGTATGAAGTTATCAATGCAAATATGTTGTATAGCCTTCTTTCACACTGTTTGAAGCCCAATTTGAGCTGCAGCATCGTTCCATCCTTCGCTAGACACGCCATTGCTCCAGCACCCTCAGTTCGGGCTTTTCCCCCATCCGAAGAGCACTTGTGTACACCCCGAATATGGGTCGCATGTAGACTGAGATAAGTTCTAATTGTGGATATATACCCTAGTTACGATTCCCGATGGCTCCGGTCGCCGAGTTCAAGCTTCAAAGCTTGGCTTGGGGAGGTGGCCAACTAGCCTGTTATTTGGGCTTGTTGTACTGCCTTCCAAAAAGAATTCACTGCGAAGGCAGATCTTCATGTATTTGGGTGGAAGTGGGCTTAAACTCTTCGTAGGATGCCTGCCTTTCATCTGACGCGGTTCCGCGCGCGTAGTATGATGCCAAAGGCTGATAGCGAAGCATGAATGCTTAGGTGGCCAAGTACGGGGTCAAAAATAGTATCTTTTGTTATGTGCCGTTAAATCAAACCAGAATCTTCTTTCGAAATTGCGTGTGGCCGAAGCGGTTTAGACTCCGCCAGCCTCCAGGGGATCAGCAAAAAGTCGACGCCGGAATACGTGGGCCATGTACTGCCACGGCACCTGTAAAATTCCACGGCGAAGTGCCGGCTTGTTGCTGCTTGTTGTCGATGTTCAAATTGGCACGTGCACACAACAAAGCTTTCTTCCCATGACTCCACTGCGGCGACGGCCTTTCATGCCTCCGGATACCACCACGAGACCCCGGCGCGATGAAAAGGATGGGCCTGTCAACAGTGCAGGTTATTGTAACGACCAGTCCACGATAGCCTAAAGTTTACAACCAGTGCGGTAGACGATCAAAACAAAAATGTGACGGCAAACACCCCGTCTGCACGCGCTGCTCCGATTCGACCAAAGAATGCTCCTGGACGAAGGCAAAACGGTGAGAAATCTTACGAGCGATGAGCCTGACACTAACTGGAACTTGAAGATACGTCAACGAATTTGAAAACCGTTTCGATTATACTGGCACATCTGAGTCTTTACTGCCATCCAGCACCGATCCCGCTAAAAGTTTAGAATCGCCCAAGATCTGCTCTTGGGTCTACTCGGAAACGAAGGACAGAACTGCAACAGAGAGAATGCGAGTCGAACTGCCATATCGAAGAGCGTGTCTAATAACGTTGCAGTTCAAAGATTTCCCCGCGGCCTCCCGGCTGAAGATCATGACGCTCGTAAAGGCGCTCCAGGTATCCCTGAATCATATGGTGGCAACGTCCATATTCGGTGGATCGGAGGCTCATCAACATTGTCGCTGGTGAAAGCCGTCAAAACCGCCACGTCGTCGCACTTCGCGCGACCGAGTCGATTGCGAATCACCTATATTCCCCTCGTGCGATATCCTCGAAACCACAGGTTCCGTCAGAGCGAAGACAAATCCACCTGCTGTTATATCCGTGCTTTGTCGGACCGGCCGGGCAATTCCCGAGAGGGTTTTCACGCTATGAAGGTCTACTGAGCGTTTCCCTTCTAATCACTGATTACTCATCGGGCCGACGGACTTGTATTTCTCCGAGGCCTTATTGTCTAGTCCGACTTCTTTCTCGGGCATCCTTACCAAGCCCGAAGTCCTTTATTGTTTAACCTTACTAAGTCACCTTGCTACCTTATTGTTTAACGTTTCTTACTAACCAATATCTCGCACGCTATTGTATTCAATAGACAATAGCGTACTTAGTTTAAAAAGCTAGTTAGATATGTTTTGTAGTTCAGTTTGATTATTGATTGTTTCTTCGCTATCTCGGCGTTGGTCGAGCCTCTGTCTTCATCCTCTATTCGGACTTCAACTCCGAACTCCGAACTCCGTGACTCCAGACTATAGTCTTGTGCGGAACTGCGGACCCGAATAGTCGCTCACTCTATTCTTTGTAGTGTTGCGAGAAACCGCGAACTCCGAGGTCGGACTTCCTCGGCCTTGGCCTGACTCGACATATAACAGTATAATCAAACTCACCTATTCGGTTCGCCATGTCTGGATCATACTTCAATCCCAATCTCTTCACACCGGGCAATACTGCCCCTAACCCTTTAATTCCGACACACCAACACCGAGAACGTCGGGAATCCCGACTTTTTTCTAACATTCCTACTCTCGGTCAAACTCCGGTTCAACCACCTACTATTGGCCAATCTTCAGAACAACCTCCATCTCCTATTGTCTTTCATCCCATACCTCGTCTTCGTTCAGCATCAGTTCCAAATACCGCACCAGTTCCGCTTCTCCGTCGGGGTGCAACTCTGGTGACTCCATCCCCGATAGGAATCCCTCCGGCTCAGATGCGAGTGCCCTCCGTGGCCTCTATTCAGGAGGTAGATACCGAGGAGGCTCCAGCCCCGGAGCCCGAGGCAGAGAACCCCGAGCGCCCTCCAACTCGGAACACCGAACCCGAGGAACCTGTGGGAGGTGCCCCCGATGGGGGTGACGACGGGGATGATGATGGTCCTGGTGGGCCCGGAGGTGGTGGACCTGTCCCTCGGCGTCGGCCTCGGACTCCAGACGACGCCGAGATCAGTGCTCGGATTTTCAGCGGACTCAACGATCTTACTACCGTCCTTCGGTCGCTTTCGGGAGCTAATTCGGGTCACGTTCGGAGTTCCCGATCCAACCTCCGAAACCCCGAGCCTTTCGACGGCTCGGACCCCTCCAAACTTCCTTTATTCCTCTCGCAATGCGGACTTCACTTCGCTGAGCGAGTTCAGGACTTTCCTTCGGACGACGACCGCATCATCTTTGTCCTTTCATACTTGAAAGGGGCAGCGGCCGCTTGGTTCCAACCCGCTATGTTTGCCACGGACAGTACTGTCCCCGACTGGGACGGCAACTTTTCACTCTTCATTCAGGAGTTGATGTCGGTCTTTGGACCGCATGACCCTGTCGGAGATGCCGAAAGCAAACTCCGAACGCTTCGGATGAAGCCATCGGACCCGATCTCGACCTACATCGTCGAATTCAACACCCAGGCAGCTATGACCCGCTGGGGTGAAGCGGCACTTCGGTCCCAATTCTACGAAGGATTGCCTAGTCGGATCAAGAACCAGCTCGCGGTGCTTGATCCTCTGACAAATCTCGTCGGACTTCGGACTTTGGCACAGCGCATTGATCAGCGCTATTGGAAACGGGAGTCAGAGAGGAAGCGTGAAGGCAACACCGAATCAACCCCGAACACCGCGTCTCGGTCTTCGGGCCACGGTGCTGGCGGCGGTGGAAAGAAACCACAACAAACTCCGAAATCCACCAACAATCCTTCCTCGGCATCCGCCTCGTCGACCGGAGCAGCCTCGGGGTCCGCAACCCCGAGAACTCCGAAGCCCTACGCCGACAAGTTAGGCAAGAACGGCAAAATCACGGACACCGAGCGCGCTCGGCGTTTGAAGGAAGGGTTGTGCATGTATTGTGGTGGGAAGGGACATCAGGCTGCGGATTGTAAGAAGAGGACTACGCCTTCGCAGGGTCGGGCATCCGCCACGACTCCGAACTCCGAGGCCACTCCGTCCACTGAGTCAAAAAAATGACTAGCAACTCCGAAACTCCAGCACCCGTTCGGAGTTGCGTTGACTCGCTCGGAGTGCCCACGGAAGAAGTCTATCTCAACGCGTCCTCTCTTTCATCTAATGCCTTATACCTCGATCTCTATGCTACTACTTTATCGGACTCACTCGCCTCGGGACTCGACACCATTTTACGGACACTTATCGACTCGGGGTCGTCACATTGTTTTATTTCTTCAGACATTGTAATGAAGAACTCATGGCCGACCTCCGAAATACGTCCGATCCGGTTGCGATACCTCGATGGCTCGTCCTCTATTATCAAAAAGCAGATCACTCTGTCAATCCGATTTCCAACCGGTGAAGCCCATTTAATGGAATTCTACGTCACCCGTCTTGATTCACCTTCTGAACTGGTTCTTGGATACAACTGGCTCCACCGCTTCAATCCGTTGATTGACTGGTCGGCAGCTAGTATCTCTTTCCGTTCCACTCCGCTTGGTCCATCAGTGTCGACACCACAGGACACTAGTCCTGCCTCAGTTCTGCCGGACTCCGAGTTGTTGAACAACTCCGAGCCGACTCCGACGACTGGCTTACCAGCGTTCGGAGTTGTACCAGAAACCCCGACGACGTCTTTACCGGACCTTGGTCCTTCTATGGACTCCTCTTCGGGCTTTACCAGCCCTCCGATTTCCACACCCATGGTTTCACTCGTCTCCGCTGCCGCTTACTCCATGATCATCGGACAAGCCGGTACGGTGCAGTATACTCTTCGCGCAACCCCGAAGGCCGAAGATGTCCGCGCTCGGTCCTCGACACTAGCTTCGGACCAGTCGGACTTGCCTTCGGAGTACCATGACTTCGCCGACGTGTTCTCGGAGTCCGAAGCGTTCAACCTTCCTCCTCATCGGGAGTTTGACCTCCGAATAGACACTGAGGACGGTGAAGTACCGCCGATCGGACATATTTATTCATTGTCCGAGTCCAAACTCACGGCCTTGCGCGAGTTCATTGACAAGAACTTGAAGGCAGGCTTCATTTACCCTTCGAAGTCCAGTCACGGTGCTCCGATACTCTTCGCTAAGAAGAAAGACGGAAGCCTTCGGCTTTGCGTCGATTACCGAGGACTTAATCGCATTACCAAGAAGGACCGCTACCCTCTTCCGCTCATTTCGGACTTACTCGATGCTCCGGGCAAAGCCCGAATCTATACCAAGCTCGATCTCCGACATGCCTACCACCTTTTGCGTATCGCTGAAGGTGATGAGCCGAAGACGGCCTTTCGGACTCGCTACGGCTCTTATGAGTGGTGAGTCGTCCCCGAAGGGCTGACTAACGCACCTGCGGCCTTTCAACGTTTTGTGAATAGCCTCTTTTCGGACTTGCTCGATATCTGCGTGGTCGTCTATCTTGACGATATCCTAATCTACTCCGACAACTCCGATGTGCATACCTCGCATGTCCGAGAAGTCCTTCGGAGATTACGCGCAGCCGGACTTTACTGCAAACTTCCGAAGTGCGAGTTCGGAGTTACGACTTGTGAATACCTCGGTTACATTCTTTCCCCCGATGGTTTCGCGATGGCCTCGGACAAGGTTGATGGCATTCTTGGCTGGCCAGCCCCTCGGAAGGTTAAAGACATTCAATCCTTCCTCGGCTTTTGCAACTTCTATCGGCGTTTCATCAACGGCTACTCCGACATCACCATTCCCCTTACTCGCTTGACCCGATCCGGAGTTAAATGGGACTGGTCGGAGTTGGCCCAATCGGCGTTCGAACACCTCAAGAATGCGTTCTCCGAAGCCCCGATCCTTCACCATTGGGTTCCGGGCCGACAAATCATTGTCGAGACCGATGCTTCGGACTACGCTCTAGCTGCCATACTCTCGATCTTCGGAGATGACGGTGAAATCCATCCGGTGGCTTTTCGGAGTCGTTCCTTCAATCCTTCGGAGTTGAACTATGACGTTCATGACAAGGAACTTCTAGCCATCTTTGATGCCTTCAAAACTTGGCGTCACTATCTCGAAGGCGCACCACTTACTATCGACGTGGTCACTGACCACAAGAACCTGGAGTACTTCTCTACTTCAAAGGTCTTGACTCGTCGACAAGTGCGCTGGTCCGAGTACCTTTGCCATTTCAATATGGTCATTCGTTTTCGCCCTGGTCGCTTAGGTGGCAAGCCGGACGCATTAACTAGACGATGGGACGTCTACCCTAAAGAGGGGGGTAGGGCTTACAGCCAAATTAACCCTCACAATTTTCGCCCCGTTTTCACTCAGGATCAGTTATCAGCGTCACTCCGAGCCACTTATCTTGAAGAACCAGTCCTTCGGGCTTCGGTCATTATGGACACCGAGCAGCTTCACTCCGACATTTTAGCCCATCTCCGAGATGACCCCGCGGCCGTCATCGGACTCGGACATGCTGCTTCGGACTCCGGCCGATGGTCTATCGACAACAAAGGCCTTCTCCGACTTGATGAACGCATCTACGTGCCTTTAGTCAATGGAGTTTCGGATGAACTCCGAGTCCGAGTTCTTCAATACCACCACGACCACGTCCTTTCGGGGCACTTCGGACAGAATCGGACTTTGGAGCTTGTGCGTCGGGGTTATACCTGGCCCGACCTTCGGAGTTTCGTTCGGAATTTCTGTCTATCTTGTGTCTTGTGCAAACGCAACAAGAAGCCTAGGCACAAACCTTACGGGCTTTTGAAGCCCCTTCCGGTCCCACTTCGGCCTTGGCACTCAATTTCTATGGACCTCATCGAGGAACTACCCTTATCCGGTGGTTTCAACAACATTCTCGTCATTATTGACCGCTCTTCAAAGCAAGGAATCTTCATCCCTTGCACCATTCACATCACTTCAGTGGAGCTGGCTCAACTCTTTCTTATTCACGTCTTTTCAAAACACGGAGTTCCTTCCCACGTCACCTGTGATCGGGGTTCGGAGTTCATTTCGGCGTTCTTTCGGTCTTTAGGCGAGCTGCTTGACATGGAATTGCACTTCACTTCGGGGTATCACCCCGAGGCCGATGGGCAAACCGAGCGCGCTAATCAGACCCTGGAACAGTACATCCGAATGTATACTTCTTACCAACAGGATGACTGGGACCGCCTATTACCTCTGGCGGAGTTCGCATACAACAACTCTCCGAACGCATCTACCGAAGTTTCACCTTTCTTCGCGAACAAGGGCTACCATCCTGCTTTAACCATTCATTCGGAGCGTGATGTGGCTAACACTTACGCTAAAGACATGGCCGTCGACCTTCAAAGTCTTCACGAATTCCTCCGAGAGCAGATCACCTCCGCTCAACTCCGATACAAGGACACGGCCGATCGGCGTCGCAACCCCGGTCCGACCTTTAACATCGGAGATTCGGCCTACGTCTTGGCGAAGCATATCCGAACCACTCGTCCAACTCCGAAGTTCTCCGAGCAGTATCTCGGACCTTACGAAGTCATCGCCAAACCCAGCTCCATGTCCTATACACTTCGGCTTCTGAAGGAGCTTCGGAGTATCCATCCGGTCTTTCACGTCTCTCAGCTTGAGACTCACCTTCCTAATCCTTATCCTTCTCGGGCTCCCGAGCCTCCGGCGGCTGTTGAAGTCGTTGACGGCGAGGAGCACTTTGAAGTTAAGGACATCGTTGACTCAAAGCTAGATCGGAGATTCCGAGTCAAACTCCGTTACAAGCTAGAATGGCTCGGATACGAGAACACCGATGAGCAGTATACATGGGTCGGAGCTGACGACGTTCACGCACCAGAACTTGTCGATAGCTTCCACCTCCGATACCCTGACAAGCCGGGTCCGAACTATTGACCTTCGGACATCGGACATTCGGACTTCCTCTGACATCGGCCTTTTCATCAGACATCGGACATCGGACACGACTTCGCATTACAACCAAGGAAATTATTCTATATACAACCCCGAGGCTTTTATCTACAAGTCCTCTGGGGGAATTCCTCCCCACTCCGAACCTTCCTCTTGTTCTTCCTCCTCCTTCTCTTTGGACTTCTCCTCCTCCTCTTCGGACGCCGACTCCACCGCCTTCTCCTTTCCTTTTCCCTCGGCCACCGACCCCGAAACCTCCGAGACGTCGACATCCATCGCTTCGGGGTTCGCCGTCGGGTCCCGAGACCGAACTCCGTCCTCAATCACATCATCCCCGAACCCATACCAAATGGTATCCAGATCGGGCTCGAGTTCGGGGTCGTCGAGGCGCGTAACCTCGGAGAGCTCGGGGGACGGTGAGACGCGGGTCCGGAAAATAGGCAGCGGGTATAAGGTGAAGTCCGCATCGGCGGACTTGATCCACTCCTCGATCCGTAGGATGGAGTGGTTGAGCTGGAGGCAGCTCAGGCGGTTGCGTCGGTGTTGAGCGCGGATCAAGTGATAGCGCTCGCTGGCGGTCTTGACCACCAGCTTCAGCTGGGCGATTTCGAACCAGCATGGGCAGGCGAGGCCGCAGTTGTGGCGGGGACCCCGGGGTGCGACCTCGGACTCCGACGTCTCGGTCTCCGAGGCGACTCGGACGAGGGGCCCGCTACCGCGACAGCGTCGGGCGCCGAAGGCCCAGAGCTGCTAGCCACGGCGGCCGCGGAGTTCGGGGGTCGGGGGTCGGAGTCGGCGGGGCCCGAAGTCCACTCGCACTTCACCTTGGACTGCTGACACTCAATGCAGCCCTGGGACTTCCCGATTTTCTTCAAACAAGTCCGCCCAGTGCGGCGGCAGCGGCGGCAGGCTGTCGGTGTTGTCAGCGACGACGCCGATGAACACCGATGCACGACTTACCATGGGGTGGGACAACAATATTCGAGGACGACATGGTGGTTCAAGTCAAGGGGGATTTTAAACTCCGACTCCGAATCGACCTCCTTATATATGTCTTTCACTTAACACTCCCGCGGCTGCGGAATTATCGGACTTACGGACATACCGGACTTCGGTCGCCGTCCTCGGACATTCTCGGACATCGGTGATTTCGGCAACCGATAATTTCCGGGCGGATCAAACAGGATTAACTCCGAAGACTCTTGAGGGTAAGAGTCTTAAGAGGGGGATACTGTTATATCCGTGCTTTGTCGGACCGGCCGGTCCGGCCAGCCCGGCCCGGCAATTCCCGAGAGGGTTTTCACGCTATGAAGGTCTACTGAGCGTTTCCCTTCTAATCACTGATTACTCATCGGGCCGACGGACTTGTATTTCTCCGAGGCCTTATTGTCTAGTCCGACTTCTTTCTCGGGCATCCTTACCAAGCCCGAAGTCCTTTATTGTTTAACCTTACTAAGTCACCTTGCTACCTTATTGTTTAACGTTTCTTACTAACCAATATCTCGCACGCTATTGTATTCAATAGACAATAGCGTACTTAGTTTAAAAAGCTAGTTAGATATGTTTTGTAGTTCAGTTTGATTATTGATTGTTTCTTCGCTATCTCGGCGTTGGTCGAGCCTCTGTCTTCATCCTCTATTCGGACTTCAACTCCGAACTCCGAACTCCGTGACTCCAGACTATAGTCTTGTGCGGAACTGCGGACCCGAATAGTCGCTCACTCTATTCTTTGTAGTGTTGCGAGAAACCGCGAACTCCGAGGTCGGACTTCCTCGGCCTTGGCCTGACTCGACATATAACACCTGCCGCCAAAATCTGTAACGGACAATCTGGCACGTGCTCTGGGTTCCCGAAGTGACTAATTTCCTCTCCTTCGTGCGGAAGATCGACACTTATTTTGAACGACTCCACTTCCTGAACCCTATCGTCGACACACCGTCGTTTACACAGAAATACGTCGAAGTTATGACTACCTCAATCGAACTCGAATCGACAGTACTAGATTTGCCGTTTTCTTCCCTCGCATTCACCGTGTTTGCGTGCTCGTTGATCGCAACGGCGATGGATGTCCAGCCTGAGTGCGGTCGAATTTATTATGAACGGTATATAATATAAGGTCTTCAGAAGCAATCGAGTGACGTTTACTTTTCTAGTCCTGGCTTTGCACTACGAAGCTCAGATCGACCCTCGCATTTAGACTCGTTACCAGTCTGCGCTACGGCATTTGAGGTACTGCAAGCAGTTTGCCGCAGGCAGACTGGTACATCTCGGATTGATCGATTGGCCTGCGTGCGGAGTTTAAACTTTTTCCTTCTCTCGTGTTCTGGGCTGGATATGAAGGCAGAGTGAAAACTCC
>JARJLG010000316.1:0-83192 GCA_029448575.1 Mycena maculata
ATAATCCCAATGCCCCAGCGGCAAGACCGGAATCCCCTCGGTCTGCGGCTGTTCCTGGGCATCTCCTGGGGATTTAGCGCCTAGCGCTTCCTTTGGTGGCATCAAGCCTAATTTCCTGAGCTCTGCCGCCAGCCGCGTCATTGCTCTCCTTCGACCTTCCGGCAATCAGGTCCTCCGCCCATCGGCGCAAGTCATGCTCTGCATTGTACTTGTTTGAGAATGTCCGGTGCATTCTTAAGGTTCCGGGTTGGCTCCCAGTTCCGTTCCCCGATAGGGTATCCCTTCCACTTGATTAAATACTGGTAGCCTCGCCCACGTTTCCTGTGGTTGAGGATCTCCTCCACCTCGTACTCCTTCTGTCCCTGCATGATCTGCGGTCCCGGCCGCTTCTCTTTCCGTCCCTCGGGCGGCTCCACGTAAGGCGTGAGAAGTGCTTCGTTGAAGACCGGATATGTCTGATCCGTCTCCGGCAATCTCAGCTTCCACGCCGAAGCCCCGGCCTTCTCCATGATCTCGTAAGGCCCCAGCCTGACATCGTCTATCTTCTTTGTCGGTCGATCTGTCTCTATGTTCTCTCCTTCCACCCAAACCATGTCGCCGACTTTAAATACAGGCGCCTCGCGCCTATGCGCGTCATAATACTTCTTCATCTTTTTCTGGGTTTTCTCAAGAGCGACCGACGCTTCATCGCGGATCCTCTTCATTTTCTGTGCGAAGTCGTTCGCGGCCTCATTGCGCGACTCGACTGAGTTCTCTATCCCCTTCCAGGGGTGGTATCCCGTGTTCGTATAGAAAGGTGACATGCTCGTCGACGAGCTGGTCTTATCGTTATGAGTGAACTCGGCCAATGCAAGCCACTCCGCCCAATCCGACTGTCGGTGATTGACGAAGATCCTGAGATATTTTTCAATCTCCTGATTCATCCGTTCTGTTTGTCCGTCTGTCGCCGGATGGTATGCCGTGCTCGGGTTCATTTCTATGCCGAGAAGCCGGTTAAGCTCTCGCATGAACCCGGATAAATATCGGGTATCTCGGTCCGATATAATTTTACGGGGAATGCCGTGATATCTAATCACGCGATCCTGGGTGAGTCGGGCGACACCTTCGCTCGTCAGCTCCATGTTCGTTGCCTCGCAATGGAGCATCTTCGTGTATGTGTCGACCCAGACTTGGATAGCGTTAAAGCCATTGCTGACCGGCAGCGGCCCGATGAGGTCCATAGATATAATCTGCCAAGGCCCCTCAGCGATCTTGTGCGGGTTAAGCTTTCCCCTGCTTGTACCGGCGCACTCGAGTCCTTTGGCAAGCCTCGCAGGCCTTTATATATTCGGCGACCTGGTTTCCCAGTCTCGGCCACCAATAATTACGTTCCACCATTTCCTGCGTGCGATTCTCTCCGGGATGGCCGAGCATGGGCAGGTCGTGATGGAGTCCGATAATCTTATCGCGCAACTCCTGATTCCGGGGTACATATATAAGTCCATTGTAATATATAATATTGTCCTTCTTTTCCCAGGCTGGTAGCTTTTTCTCGAGCGCCAGCTTAACGCTCTTATCGATCTTCTTCTCCTTTATAATCTCTTCCAAGATTCCTGTCTCTGGCCCTTCCAGCACTATGTCCTGCGCTCGGAAATACTCTGGCTTCAACAGAACGACATTCTCGTTGTCGTCTTTCCCTTGGTCGTGATCCGATCTCCGAGATAAGAGATCTGCCTTCTTGTTCAACGCTCCGGGCCGGTGGTGCAACGTGAAGTCAAACTCCGCCAGTTCCTGAATCCACCGGGCCTGTCTGCGATTAACCTTCTGAGGCTTCTTGAAATATTCGAGATTTTGATGATCAGTAAAGATCTCGAATGTTTGGCTTGCGCCCATCAACAACTCCCGCCACTCGTCCAGCGCGGTCATGATCGCGAGCATCTCTTTGTCGTAGATCTCGTAGTTCCGCTCAGTCTCATTGAGTCCATGAGACATGAAAGCAACAGGGCGCCATTCGCCCTCCTGCTCCTGTGCGAGCTCCGCTCCTATAGCTCCATCCGACGCGTCAGCCTCGACTCGGAACTTCCCGTGATCTGTGGGAAGCGCCAGTACGGCGTCTTCGGCGATGCGATCCTTGAGCCTTTGGAACGCTCTCTTCTGCTCCTCTCCCCAACTCCAGCCTTCCTTCCCGGTCAGCCTCGTCAGCGGCTTCGCGATCTCCGAATATCCTCGGATGAAGCGGCGGTAGAAGTTCGTGAAACCTAAGAATGCTTGTGTCTGCTTAAGGTTCTTTGGTTCCGGCCACTCCGTCACGCCCTTGATCTTCACCGGGTCCATCCTCATCGAGTTGTAGGAAATGATGACTCCTAGATACTCGATCTCCGTTTTCTCAAAGTCACACTTCTCTGGTTTGAGAAAGAGCTTGTTGTCTTGCAGGATTTGAAGTACCCCGCTTCGTCAATGCTCTGTGCTCCTCCAAGTTGTCGGTGAAGATAAGGATATCGTCCAGGTAGACTATGACCTTTCCCTCGTTTATGAGCTCTCGAAGGATGTCATTCATCATTGTCTGGAACGTTGCCGGGGAATTCGTCAGGCCGAAAAACATCACGAGCGGCTCGAACAGCCCTCGGTTCGTCCTGAACGCCGCTTTCCACTCATCTCCCTCCCTGATCCGCACGTTGTTGTATCCCCATCTGATATCCAACTTCGTGAAGTATTTGGCGCCACGGAGCTTATTTACGAGCTCCGAGATCAACGGAAGTGGATAACGGTTCTTAATCGTCATTTCGTTGAGCTTCCGATAATCCTGGACTGGTCTCAGGCTGCCATCTTTTTTCTTCACGAAGAAGAACGCTGAAGCCATCGGCGATTTCGACGGGCGGATCCTCCCACTCTTCAAGTTCTCCTCCAGGAACTCGTTCAACTTCCCCTGCTCCGTGACTGAGAGCGGATAGATCTTGCAATCTACAGCCTTTGATCCTGGCTTAAGCTCGATTGCGTGATCCCACGGCCTTTTCTCGGGCATGGCGTCGAACGATTCCTTCGCGAACACCTTCACGAACTCGTGGTACTCCTCCGGGACCTTCCCTTCGGTCATGCGCTCCTTCCCACGATTCGCTTCCTCTGCCATCTGCTGCGCCTGTGATCCGTGCGCACGTAGATCAATCTGTTCCGCAAAGTCGACCAATAGGATCGACTCGCCGTCTTCCAACTTCTCTTCCTCCGCGGACAATCCAGTCCGGTACTCCGTGCCGTGCATGTTGCACTCGGGCGGGCAGCGGCTGAACACGATCTTTTGTGATCGCCAATCCACCTCGGGGTTGTGCTTGAACAGCCAGTCGTACCCAATGAACACGCGAGCCTTGCCTAGTCCTGTGACCAAGAACCGTTGGCGCTCAACGTGGGGGCCGACCGAAAGCATCAACTCAACGTAGTGAGTGATCTTTCCCCGAGAGTTCTCCGTTCCGTCTGCGTTGCGGGCGACGATGTGCACGTCAAGCTCCTGGAGCTCGAAACCTTCTGCCTTGGCATAATCTCGATCGATGCATGTGGTAGTGCAACCGTTATCAAGAAGAGCCTTGACAGCGCGCGTCTTCCCGGTGTCCAACGCAGTCAGCGTAACGGGAACTAGCATCTCGTGATGCCGCCTCTGCTTCTGGATTTCCTTCATCTCCTTGGCAAGCCGATCCTCAGGCTGTGCCAGCTTCTGCGCCGCCTGTGTCTTCTTCTGACTCAGCGTCACGCGTGTTTTCTTCTGTTTGGGCGCTTCCTCCCGATCCTGGGATTGAGCCCTCACGGCATCACCGTCCTTTTTCATCGCACTATTTTTCACACTGGTTTGGGTTCCAGGGGCCTTTTTGAATGCGCTCCAACGCTTATTTACTTCGTCCATTCTGTGATTCTTTAAATTACGTTTCCGATTCTGATTCTCCAAGATACGTATTTTTTGTTTGTTTTCTACACTAGCTACTAGGAAATCGTTTATACTCTTTCGTAGACTAGTATTTTCTGGGGTATAAATATCATCAGCCGGGTTGGTAACTACATTGCTAATATTAAGTTCGGGCAGTAAAGTAAAAACGTTGGTAGGCATAATGTTCGTCGTTGGAGCGACTTTGTCCGTATCAGCAGGGCGCCCGACCTTGGCCGCAAGCGGGGGCCCCTTTAAAAACCCTTCTCGCGAAGGACAGCTGCGAGAGCCTGCAGGTCCTCCTGTGAATAGTCCTCGGTCTTGATCGACCGGATATTAAATTTCGACTTGAGAGGCTCCGGGCACTCCCGCTTCATGTGGCCCTCCTTGCCACAGTTATAACATTTAAAAGCGCGAGGTGTCTGCCGCGCGCGGTCCACATCCATCGGGACGGTCTCCCCCGGCCCGATCTTCTTCGCGAGGTTGGGCGCCGGCCCGAACTCCGGTGATGGCTTGGCAGCCAGCGCTTGTGTACGCGCCGGGGTCCAGAACATCCGGCTCTGTTGAGCCGCTCGAAGTTTCCCCCGCTCCATGACCCGGCTGATCGCCGTCAGCCTCTTCTTGAGTCCCGCGTAATCCTCCGGGACCTCAATTCCACCCGCATACAGCTGGGTGCGCACCGCCTCCTCGACGAGGCCTTCTAGTGTTTCCACTAGGAAGGTGTTGTGGGGGGTGTCCTTGTCATTGGGGGCATACCCCGCTTCTTCAGCGTTCAGCTCGAACGCCTGGATAAAATCGGCCAGGGGAGTCTTTCCCTGCCGTGTCGTCGTAAGGCGCATGTGCGCCGTCTGCTTGACGTTCTTGTCCTGGAACGTCGCTTCTAGATCCGAGATCAGATCATCGAAGTGGTAGAGGCTGTCAAGCCCCTCGCGCAGCATGCGCTTTCGCCAATTACGTGCCCAGTTTGTGGCTGGACACGAGGCACCATCGGTCCGCCCCAATAACGAGAGGGTGAACGCGATCTTCTTCTTTTCGGAGTCAAACTCCGAATCGTACGCCCATAGGTAATTAAGAAGGGCGTCGAGGAAAGTTTCCCACTTGCTCTTGTCAGAGCCGTCGAAAGTGGGGGGGAGGCGGGCGAGGGTGATCCGAGAGGACCTAGTCTCTCTCGGGGCGGGGTCGAGGTCCATGGCGGGCATGTGAGAGGTGGTGCCCTGGTTCTGGTCTTCGTCGGCCATTGGTGATATGAGCGACGGGCGAGGTGGTTGGGCGAGAGCGGCGTAAAGTCGGTCGAACGGGGTGAAGGTAGGAAGTTCGGCGGAGCGGTATAAGGAGGTCGACGGGGATGAGGTTCCCGACGAAGAGGAGGTGGATGGGGCGCGGAAGGTCACTGTGTTGGTATGAATCCGCACTCAGCGGTTGGTGGAATCGCAACGGTCTCTTGCGACAGAACTACCCCGGGTCTTCTACAACACCCCCGGCGATAGCGAGGCAGTCTTCCCCGAAGGTCCGGCTGGCACTCCTGCGACTGCTATGTGGCTTGGGACGGACTCAACGTTTCCCGTGGCCTAGCGTCTGTCTGTTCGGTAAACCGAAAACGACTGGTGCTGCACTTGTTTAGACTCGCTGTGGACGAGGTAGGGAATCGGCGGGTGGGGAGTAATGGAAATGGAACTTCAAATACGAGAGTCCAAGTAGCGGTACGAGTCCAAGTAGTGGAAAAGGGTGGGGGGAAAAGGAAAGGAGGTCGGAGGGTAGGGGCGGTACGAAGGTATGAAGGGTAGTCTTTTATTATGTCACGCTCAAGGCTCAAATACTAGTCTGAGAGGTCGCACGTTGCGTTCTCAGATGTAGCAGGTAAGAGTGAGGCTCGAAGTATGATGGAATAAAAGACTAAGGATACATGCGACTAGCTACACTACTTATACTGTTCAACTGTGGCTATGTAACTAGTGCTAATAATATATACAATAGAGCGTCCATGTGCTACAAGCACCATAACCATGTGTTCTGAGTAATAAACATGCTAGAACCATGTGTTCTGAGTAAGAAACGTCCTGAAGCCATGTGTTCTTGTTATATCCGTGCTTTGTCGGACCGGCCGGCCCGGCCGGCCCGGTCCGGCAATTCCCGAGAGGGTTTTCACGCTATGAAGGTCTACTGAGCGTTTCCCTTCTAATCACTGATTACTCATCGGGCCGACGGACTTGTATTTCTCCGAGGCCTTATTGTCTAGTCCGACTTCTTTCTCGGGCGTCCTTACCAAGCCCGAAGTCCTTTATTGTTTAACCTTACTAAGTCACCTTGCTACCTTATTGTTTAACGTTTCTTACTTACCAATATCTCGCACGCTATTGTTTCAATAGACAATAGCGTACTTAGTTTAAAAAGCTAGTTAGATATGTTTTGTACTTCAGTTTGATTATTGATTGTTTCTTCGCTATCTCGGCGTTGGTCGAGCCTCTGTCTTCATCCTCTATTCGGACTTCAACTCCGAACTCCGAACTCCGTGACTCCAGACTATAGTCTTGTGCGGAACTGCGGACCCGAATAGTCGCTCACTCTATTCTTTGTAGTGTTGCGAGAAACCGCTAACTCCGAGGTCGGACTTCCTCGGCCTTGGCCTGACTCGACATATAACAGTTCTGAGTAATGCCCATGCATACTCCACATGTCCGCAGCATGACACCTGTCAGCTGTCCGATCACCAATCCGTCGTGCTTCATCGGCATGTTCCTGTGGGAACCCGATCCCTGGCTGTCCGATCACTGATGACTCAAGCATAGCCTTGGTGTTTAAATAGACCAGCGCTTATCCTGGCGCTTAGATAACGAGATAAGGTGTTGTCCGATTAGATAGCCTGCTTAATCGTGACAGTACTCGGATTTCATCAATCCCCTCAGATTCCCCCGGGCCAACAGACATGCAGGAAAAAAATCCCCAGCAACTGGCCAAATGAACCCACACAAAGACCCTTCTTGTGCCAAAATGTCTGATCCACAGAGGTTCTGATCCTGGGGCAGACGGAATTGGTGCAAAAAGACACGTACGGAAACGGGGATTTTAGGATCCAACCTCTTTTGGGATTTGCCACTTGCCTGGAAATCCGTGCCACCTTGATCACGTGTCTTGGCAATTAACGGACGCATCAAATGCACATTCCTTCCACTTGAATTCTGTATTTGCTGTGAAATTCAGACTCTGTCTTCGAAGTGAGCACCTGGCATGGCTGCAGATCCTTTATGCAAGCAATTATTTGCTAAAGGGCCGAAAACAAGAACAAATTCTACCCGTCTCCGAGAACATCGGAATACATAGAATGTGCTCAAAAGATTATTCTACCAAGGAACCCGGCTTTCAATAAAACCCCTCCTTTTCAGAGAAATATTTGAAAAGTCTGTTCAAAAGCCCCTCCGGCATCACCGGGCGGAGTTTGAACAATGATGGATCAACAACGAAACAGTTCATGTGTTCATACTTACGCTCGTATCCCATCTTGTGAACATAGTCTTTGATTCTCTTTGTTTCACTGTGCATGTGGGCCCATTCTTTGAGGCCTTTCCTTCCCAATTTTCAGGTTTTGTGTAACTGATTTTCTGCTCTGGAAATTACCCCACCTCCCCGGAGAGAAATGCTTGTACGAGGATATTCTCAATGCACTCAGGGAACTTCTATATCACCTGTTCATTGTCTGGCACGCCTTCGACTCTCATCTTGCTGACTCATTTCCTGAAGGATATGGAATAACTTACCTCTAGTAGAAGGTGATGCCAGGCTGCCATCTCGGCAGTGTGTTATATACTGAGCCGGAGTAGGGCCGAAGCACCGGAGGCTCCGATATGCCAGAGCGTCGGAGACCGGAGGGTCCGGAACATATACGAAGAGGGATCACAACACCACAGGGGGTTAAGGGTGAGTGACTACCCTGGCCGGCAGGTATCCGATAGAGGAAGACAAGTCAGAGTATCAGAGGGAATCAGAGAGTACGGAGACGACTCAGTGCAAGGGAAGTGAGCCAAGCAGCGTTAATTATCAATCTGACATACAAGACATACAAGACATATTAAAGATGTATTTAAACTAAGTAGCTAATTGTATTCCATATAAGGAAGGAGAGTGGTTCTTAACAATAAGACAAGTCAGAAGGATTGAGGAGAAGTCATAGGACAATAAAATGGAAAGACGGATAGACGGATAAATGGGAAACGCTCAGTAATCCTTCATTGCGTAAAAACCCGATGATACCGGATAGTCTGGAGGCTCTGGTAATATACCGGAGCCTCGGAACCTACCGAAAGTACCGGAAGGTCGACGTGAGGGCTGGGTATGCTGCATGGATATAACACAGTGCCAGCACTTACCCAGCATCCAGCTGTGGAGAACCCTTGATATCCAGGTTTCCAAATAACACCAATCTTTTTCATGGGGTTTCCATTGAAAACTGGGTTTATCAGTAGAATAATCCACGCTCAAACTCACTCAAAACACAGAATTTGGCTGGGAATTTTGAGATTATTATGTCTTGCCCATATATCCACCTGATAGTCAAATATGGGAGCGATTGGTGAGGTTTGGGGTGTTTCAGCTTCAGGCTTGCCACTGTGTGATCACATGTCTTTCTTTCTCTGTCCTGTCTTTGAAGTGAACACCTGGTGCTTAGGCAGATCTATTTTACTACCTATTCATGCTTAAGCATTGTCTTCCAGTCGGCAGAGTTGCTCCGAGAAGTCCTTGTTGAATATCTTTGAGATAGGGGCACTAGGCAATGCTTACTACCAAACCGTCGCCTGAGTGCCAAGCCATACTTGTCCTGAGATGCAGCTCTGTGCACTAGGTGACACTGGCCATATAAACACTACACAATTGAATACAGGCTTATAGCTATGAAGCCTTTATTCTATTACCCATTCTTGACTATTCTCAATCTATTCACACCTTCAGGGTCATTGCCAGCAGGCAACCACTTTGCAAGCCTCATCTCCTGCCAGGGTAAGCATACAGCAATTTCCCTCTTGTACTCTAAACAGGTATCACATGGCTTGTAGAAATTCAAACGGTGGTGATGGTTTGTGATAAGATGATGATTATCACATGATACGTGGCACATGTCTTGTAACTGAAGAGTACCATAAAAGGTAAGTAAATGATTCCTTAAAGTTCATAATCCCATGCCACGAATCTAAATTCTGAGACTATTTTTGAGTGATAACAGGTGTATAACCTGTGCTTCTGTTCTGACTTGCTGGTTAACTGACTGTAAGGTGTTTCCTACATGTTGGAAGTCCGAGACTATGCTGCATTTTTTGTCATTGTATGTATATCTTCAACCAATCTTGACACAGGGCATCTTCACATGCTGCTCACTCAATTATTAATATTTGTTAGCTTTGATCTTTGACATTGCATTCAATTTAGGTGTGCTCAAGACTGTACACTGCAGATGTCTGCCACCCATGGTTAGACTTAGGTTATCCGAGATATCCAAGGTAATCACGTTACTACTATAGCCATTGTTCCCAATATGTTACTCCCCCTTCAGTTCAATGAGGTGACTGCAACCTTCCCTCACCCATCACATTATACATTCCTTCAATCCCAACATCTTCCCTTGTACAGATCTTTATTTATTGATATGACCTCTAGGACCTCCATGAAAGATTATGTCTTGATAATTCTCCAGACGGTCTCTGATCTCATCTGTTCAATCTATCTATCAAAAGGTGTATGACCGCTCTTACCACTGGATTCAATCCCTGAGATGAAGTTAACATGTATTCTTTGAGTTCAATCCTTCACTTACCAGCAATTTTGGATTCACAAAGTTCTCAGTCTGAACCATTATAATCTGAAAGTCCATTCAGGTCCTCTCCATTGTCAAGGAAGTCAACTTTCTGGCAGACAGAATTGAACATCTTCAGAAGAACATATTAGAAATCACCGGGGAAATGCTATTCAGAGGGTGTGTATCTTGGCCACTATCTTCTCATACAATTCAGCAGATGAACAACCACTATCCAAATATCCAGTCAACTTCCAACTGAAAATCCAAAAAGCCCCTTGTAGGGTAACTTTCTACAGGTAATGATTTTCTCCTGCTAACTCTTGGTTCTATGGCACTTTTTTTGACATCCTCTACTGTCGAGAAGGTCAGTTTTTTGCAGATATTGGTCTTTTGCAATCTAGTCACAATATGTTGCTCAACCTCTTGTAGTCAGTGGTATTTTCAAAGTTGAGATACAACTATTTTCTTTGACTTGGACATTCCATAATTATGTTACCAAATCATTCAGGTGTCCCACTGAAAGCACAGGTAAACATAGTCCTGCATCAATTCTTGATCATTTTTTTTTTTTGGTAGTGTGTTTGTTATGACCATCGGCAACTAACAATTGGTTAGCCTGTCAGGTCCGCAAAGAAGCAGGTGACAACATGTGAACCCCTACACCAAAGGTGGGAATGCTTTTATGCATGAACGGCAGAAGCCAAACAGTGTGGGACTCAACCGTAAACTTAATTACGTTATACCCACTAGAACCCTCCAAATGAACGGCTTAGCCGAGGTTCACACCCTTGATCTACGTGAGGCCTGGCAATTTCCAATTTACTCAGAAATCAGAGGTGATTGTTACTGTTACTCCATGCAGCCCCTGTCAATCCTTGATCATTGGTTGACTAGCATGTCCACAGTGACTCATCTCACCATACCTGGCATCCCAAGTGTAAGTATCCCAACATGCCCTGTGCCAGTCATTACATAGCATCTGAAATGGCCCTGCAAGGCAATTTTTATTTTCAATGTTCTGAATATGATTTGGCATATCATTAGCCTCCTGCTCGCAAAGCATGGCACACTTGTCAAAATTGATTTTGTGAGTTCTTACCATTCAATTTTCCTGTGCTGCTCTTAGTACCTGCTTGTTTCAGAGAATTGTCAACCTACACGCCAGTGGTGTGCAATTCAAGTGAATCTCACCATCATTTTTGACCCTTTCACTATTGAGCCACAATGTCACCAGATTCTTGCTCAAGGGAGCTGCCCAACACTCCTCACTACTCTTCCAACTGCCGCTCCCGTCACGCTCCGTTAGTGCGCCACCTCCATCGCATAAAGAAAGCTGAATCACCCACCTGTCCTTGCTGCGAAATGCGCCACGAGACCGTCGACCACTACCTGTACTTCTGCCCTGCCCACGAAGGAGCCAGACGCCAGCCGAAAAGCACGGCATACCACCAATCTCCTATACATATTTTTACCTACCAGGACAATGACGGATACTTAGCGACAACTTGGCAAATACTACATCTATATATGCCTTAGGCACACAAGATGTAAAACAGGAATAAAAAAATGAAACACGAAATCTTGTATTTTCTCGAAAAGCAGCGAACAAGTTCATTGTCAGCTGCCTGAGTGCTAGACAAGCAAGACGAGGAATAAATGAGGATTCTTCCGTCCCGTCGTCCCTTTTGCGGTGATCGGACTCACTCCGATCACACTGCCACTTACTCGCGTTTTGCCTCCGTACTTCTCTGGGCTCCAGCAAAACCTCTTTCACTCGTCTAAACTATCCTCGTTTCCGAAGATTTTTCCCACCCATCCCGCCTATTTTGCTCTTGATTCCGCACTACCCCATGAAACAGCTTCAAGCTTCCGGTGGCGGATGTGCAGAAAGTCGACTTCTTGCAATCGGCTCGGACATGAGTTTCATTCTGGGAGATGTTACAACTGGTGAGTCTTCATGTTTGATTTCAACGTGTTGTTCTGACGTCTTCGGGAAGTGCTGCGTCCCCCGGGGCAGCCATCCGGACTTGAAGAGTATTCTCTGAAGACACGGAGTTGAAAGAAAGTACTTGCCTAAGCATACTGGAATTTTGGTGTTCTGGGTTGCTGCACCTCTCTGATCATGAGCCAGGATGGGTCCCGCGGGTTTGTAGTCGATTTGGACTGTTTGACAGTCGAGCCCCGTGCACTCTCTCATAGATCTCATCTTAGGTGTGGTCGATGCGTGCGTGGGACAGTTGCTCGGTGCGTCATTGCCTTTGTCTGACCTTTTCAGATGTTCTTAGCACGCTCTGATTATTGGTTGACGCAATCCTGGAGGATATGGCGAAGGTCAACTATCAGTTGGCCGGGATCTTGGCCCCAGTTTTTTAAACCGCAGCAGACTCAGCCATGTAACTGTGTGCTTCTGCCTCACATCAAATATTTGCCACTGCTGCCAGCACGACACCACCATCCTGTGCAGACCGGCCTCAGCCGTCAGCTGCGCCGCGTCGCAGACAGTACAGGTATGTCGTGTTTCCTCTTTCAATCTCGCAATTGGGAGTACTCAATTAAACTCGTAGCTGGCCAAACCTCGGCTGCACAGTGGAGGAGGAGGAGCTGCGGAGGCAAAATGTGAGTTGCGTTTTCGTTTCCCTCTGAGTTGCCAACAAAAAGGCATGCAAGCTGCTCGCCATGCCCATCGTGCCACTAAACTTGAACGTACATTCCACATCTGCTGCTCATTTCCTGTTCTCAAAGCTAACGTTGAACGCAGCCTGTCACACGGTTGGTGCTCGCTCCGTACACAGTCTCAGCACGCTCGCTGCTCGAGGGCCACTGTTATATGCCGAGCCAAAAGAGGAAAGAGAGACCTCCGGGATCTCCAGATGTCGAGGCAAGTCCGGAGCATCAGGAAGAAGGCCAGAGGTTCTCCTGTCGGCTGTTCTCGCAACACCACAGCTCAGAAGGGTAAGTGAACTGTCTGACCATCGAGCCGAAACAAGACGGAGAACGAATGAGAATAGAAGATTCCGGAGGTAACCACGTGACCCCCGATGGACCCAGACAGGTACCGGAAGGGATGCGGAGTGATCTGGAGGAAGCTGGTGGAAGCGGACAAACTCCGCTGGAGTCCAACACAAATGTAACAGACTTTGTGGAAGTGGTACACATCCCAGAAGGAACCCGAGTGACCGGAAGCGGTCCGTAAGGAGGGTGTGGGAACCGGGGTTGATCTGTGACAGTGCGGGAGACTCGAAGGATGCCTGGAAGGGAACCAAAGAGGCTCCGGACAAAGTGGAAGGGATTCTGCCGAGAATGCAGATGACCAGAGGGAAGAATAACAAAGACAAACAAGATCCGGAGGTGTCAAGAAGACTCCGGGATGAAGACAAGATTGAAGGAAGACTCAGTCCATGAAGGAAGCCATGGAATAACATTAATTTTCCAGATAGAGTACAGGATGTAATCTACTGGGATTATATAGCTAAGTCCTTTATTGTAATACCAGAAATGGATAAGTCAGGAGACTTGGGGATGTAACAATAAGTAGTGTCCCAAAAAGGAAATGCATGGGAAAGATTTATAAGACACAATAAAGAAGAAGACGGATAAAAGGAAAGACATAGTAATATGATATGATGCAGAACCGCTTGGCAGCGGACACATGGACAACCGTGGGAAGGGCTGTTCGGAGGGCCGGAGGGTCCGATCGGCTCGGAGCAGAAACGGAGGCGCAGCCATGGAAACGAGCTGAGAGGATGGAAGCATTCGAATGGATGGCCAACTGATCCACTGCGGAAAAGGGCCGGAGGGCCGGAGGCTCCGGAGGCGTGGGAACAAATCCTAGCAAGGCCTGCAAGCATACAAATGTGACCGGAAGCATGGGAACATCCCCGGAGAGTCCTCGGAAGAAGATAAGCCGGTTCAGCGGAACGGAACAGCATGATGATGAAGCTGGTAAAGTTCTGCAGAGGATCGGACCGGAGCGGAGTGGCTGTGTTGGAGATGCTGGAAATGGAAGGGAATGGAATGTGGATATGCCTGATAATGCGGAAGGTAGAAAGGACTGTAAGGACAATGCGGAAATAACTGATTGGTCAGGGAAGGCTGAATAAAGGATGAGCTTCGTAATCAATCTAAATGGGGATTGACCGGAGAGCTCCAGAGGGAGTTTGGAAGTGATGGGAAGCTCCAGGAACTCCAGAAAACCGGAGCTGTGAAGAAAGTGTTGGAACGTGCATGGATATAACAGTATCCCCCCTTTACGTTCCTTGCCTACAAGGGACATAGGAAAATATGAGGGACTGCCAGAAGGATTGTGAAGGGGCCAAAAGTGCTGCTGGTGAAGTAGAAGTGGACCGGAAAAACCGGAGGGAACGCCCGAGGACGTCGACATCTGCGTTAGACATAGGGAAAGTGCCGGAGGGATTGGCAGAAGGGAAGACATCCTTCCAGACCAGAGGACCAGAGGCAGGACAACATTGGAGGGATGCTGGAGAGACAACAGGGACCGGAAAGAGGTCTGGAGGATCTATAGGAAACCATCCATCAAGGAGTGGAAGCATTGTGAAGTATCCTATAGGGACAATGACTTATCTGACACTAGATAAACTACCTGCCTTTGTCAAAGTCTCGGGCAGGCGAAAGGTTGACCTGAAGCATGTGACCAGGGCACGGGAACCGGACTGGAAAGTCCGGAGCGCAAGGGGAAGTCGGAGGACAGCAAGACCACATACTGTATCCCCGTGTATGGTAACAACTGTAACGCGCAACACAACCTCAAAATGTTGCCTAAATCCCTCAGAGTAACGCATAACAGTAGGTCCGTTGCTAAAATAAATAAGATTAAAAAAATACATTGTACGGCCAGTTTTCCGGTGCCAAAAAATCCAAAAAAAAATCATTGATTCCTGCCTAAGAGTCTACAACAAGCTCTCCGCTCAAAGGCCCTGCACTCCACAGAGTTCCATTACAACGGTCAAAACCTTCGAGGATGCCTGGATATTCTCAGCATCTCCGCTGGCCTGTAACATCCAGTTGTAGGTTTGAAAACATACTTTGAGGCGGCAGTTAAATGCAAACATCATTCTGTCCTCCTCTAGGTCCTCCACATCGAAGTGTAAGTGGTAGGTTGACTCGGTGGGATCCAATAGAAGTGAATCGGGCGAGTTCTTCAAAAGGTACGCCAAATGATTAATACGAGAATTAAGTTCCCAAGGGACCTCAACTGGGGCACTCAGACTTGCAGGCTCTGTTTTTGGCATCGGATATGGTTCAAGAGTGGCAAGAGGTGGGGTAAATATATTTTCAAGGGGTATATACTGTCCACAAACAATGGCCATCCGAAATTAGACGGGCCACCCATGTTGCCTAGATCGGAACATGTAACGCCTAACATGGCCTCGGTTGCTAAATTTCGGAAGTTGGTGAACGTAACACCCTCTAGGCCATTGCTACCATACACGGGGGTACAGTAGAAGGAGCGGAAGGGACAAAGAGCAGACTGAACCACAAGCCAGGAGATGTTGAAAAAATTGATACTAGAGGTTTTTGGACCGGAGGGTCCAGACGCAGACCGGAACATCAGATGGCGAAAGGTGGTGAGATTTGGGAAGGTTCTGAAAAAAAATTTGGAGGAGGTGTGGAGGCTTCCGGACGGAACTGGAAGAAAGTCGGAAGGTCGTTTCTGAGCTGGAAACAACAAGGATGGGAAAAATTCGGAATAGAATCTGCAGATGGAGCTGGAAGGCTCTGGAGGATGATCACCCATGGAAGGATGACCAGATGATCTTGTAGAGAGCCATCCGTCAAGGAATGGAAAGTGGTGAAACACTCTACAGGGACAATGGCCTATCTGATGCTGATTAAACCAGCCACCTTTGCCAAAGTCTCGGGCAGGCCAAAGGTTGACCTGAAGCATGTGATCAAGGGCAGAATCCAGAAGGGCCCAAAGGCAGAGGTGGGTATTGGGTTGCCTAGAGGAGGCAGATGATGATCCGGGAGCTCCGAAAATCCGGAGCAAAATCCAGAGCAAAGCTGTGAGCGGTAGTGAGCAGGAAGCCTGGATGGGATGGAGATTTTGGGAGGGTGAAACAGAACAGAGTTCTGAAACTGAGTGGCAGAGAGTAGTGACTGAATACCCGGAGATGGGCTAGTCCAAAGCGAAGCGCAACCTAAAAACTGCAAAAAGGTTTGGATGATGTCTGGAGTCAAACCAGGATGTTCCCGAAAATTCCGAAGGGACGCAGCGATGTGACCAGAGGTGAACGGGAGGACAGCTCCGGCTGGAGGGCTCGAAATCCGGAGGTGACCGGGAGGTGTGGAGGAACAGCACACATGTCCAAATAGAAGTCCGGAAGGACCGGTATGAAAACTGCAAGATAGGCATAGAAGCCCCAAGATATCCATAGAAGGATCTGGACCTGGTGAAGATGTCAAAAGACTTTGGCGAAGACACACTGGAGACCGGAGCAACCGGAAAGGTTCCAGGTTGCCCTTCCATAATCTGAAAGCCAACACGGGATCAGACTTAATGCCTGAAGGTGTGCACACAGAATCGGAGATGACGGAGGAATTGATTTGGTTACTAAGCTCCAACCTATCAGCTCAACAGAGCGAGGCAGTGGAGTAGTGGATATCTGAAGACCTGCGAAATTTTAAGATTCGAGATGACAAAATTCCGAACCAAGTTAACATGAGTTAAACAAGGTTGGACAACACCAGGGGTGGGTTCCAGGATGACCAGAAAGGACCGGACAGATGGCCAAGGAGAACGAAATTCCAGAGTGTTCTGGAGCGTTCTGGGCAATGGGTCCAAGACATAAGTGCTGTAATGTAACTCCAGAGAGGAACAGATTTGAACCCGGAAAATCCGGGGTTTCTGAAAATTCCTCTTTGCCAAAATAGCAAAACCGGAGGACATGGGAGCGTGAGGGGCTGACATAAGCACAAGCCGGGTGGCCTCCGGAAATGGTGACCGATGCGGAAATGACGGGAGGGATTCCGACTGCATGCAGAGGGTATAACAAGAGTCCGGGGCATTGCCAGAGCAGAAGCCTGGATGTTCCAGAGGTTCCGGACTGCTGACTAAGCATCGGAGCCTCGGAGGGCATGAGTGTCATTAACAGAGAACGGAGGCACATAATTCTGCTGGAGGAAACCGGAGTTCTGCAGGAGGGTTGTGAGGGTTGTAGGTGTGATCCGAAAGGGTCCTGAGGCAAGCCCATGGGAACCGGAATCTCCGGATGGGACATAAGGTCATTATTGAAGGAATGTTGTGAGCATGAGCCACATGGCATCCAGTACAATACGGGAACAACCCGGAGCTCAGGCTGTCACGCCAGGGCATGATGAGAGTCCAGGGAGGTGCCGGAGTGGAATTATCTGGAAGTTCCGGCAACCTGATTGCTGACTAAGCACCAGAACCTCGGAGGAAACCGGAGCTCTGCTGGAAGTCATGAAGGGAGTCGTGAAGTTGTGATGGAAGGAATGGAAGTGCAAAGCACAGCGGGAGGAGGACAACACTGCAGATGGGATGATCACAGCGTGCAGATAGTCCAGACAGGGGATCTGGAAAATACTGTTATATACTGAGCCAAGAGAGGAAAGAGAGACTTCTGGGATCTCCGGACGCGGACATAAGTCTGGAGCGTCCGGAAGAAAGACCGGAGGTTCTCCTTTCGGCTGTTCTCGCAGCACAGCTTGGAAGGGTGAGCGAACTGTCTGACCATCGAGCCAAAACAAGACAGAGAATGAATGAGAATAGAAAAACCGGAGCTGTGAAGAAAGTGTTGGAACGTGCATGGATATAACACTTTGCTGTTTTTGGGCATGGTGCAGATGGAATGGAGAGGAGAAGAGGGTAGAAAATGCGACAACAATGAGGTAGTGTTGCCATCGGTGTGAGCTCACACCGATTTGCAACCCGGCTCGGCCATTGAGTTGATCCATCATCTGAGTCGAGGCAAGTTGCAGACCGGTGTGAGACGAGTTGTGACAATTGTTGCCATCATTTTCCCATCCGCCAATTGTAAAGCACGTGCTGTGCAATTCTACTAGCATTTTGTGAAGCCGGACCATCCCAGCCCATTGAAAAAAATCAAGAAGCAAGGAAATTTGATATAATCGTGTCCCAAATATACCTTAGCGCTCGGTGGTCCTTTATATGTGTTGAACATAATTAAAAGACCGTCGTGAAGCCATATGATGGGTCTGCATGTACTATATATCTTCGGAATATTAATTTGGTTGTTGTCAAACAATCTGGAAACCTCTCAGATGTCATTATATGACATTTGGTTGTCCTATGGACCCCCAAGGCTCTCCTCCGAGGTCTTTTGGAGGGCGTGCTTCCCAATTGGGCATCGTGGGACTGATGGGATCACCAACTCAACTCAACTCGATCAAAACTTGCCTCGCCTCGCTTGATCGAGTTGAGACGAGTTGGTCACACAGTCTCAGCTCAACTCAATCTGCGGCAACACTACTTGAGTGACAAGGTTTATCGAGATCTCTGGCAGTGAGTCAAGATGGAAGTATGGCAACTAGAGGGGACTCAGTTCAGTTGCAGACAAGTTGCACTAGCTCAAGGCTGACAAGTTACATATATGCCTCAATTAATGAACTTACAGGTGCGGTAGACTCTTAACCGGCCCCACATTGAATAACAGGTCAGGAAATTAGGTAGAAATAATTTGGAGAAGAATTGAGGAAGAAAATAAAATACCACAAAAGATTATACTAAGAACTCTTTTAGACTCGTAACCAGTCTGCTACTGCGTGTTGGATGCAGAAGCTCAGATGGGTCGCAGATGGGAGCCGAAAAGGTAGGTCTCAGATGGGTCTCAGATGGGGAGGCGAAAAGCCAAGATCCATTGTGCTCTAGCTACATTTATAGGTAAGAGAACAATAAACAAGGTAGAACAATAAGAGTGTGATCAGTATCAGTAAAGACAATAGAACAATAAAGGGAAGGAAACAATAAGGGAAGATCTGTATCACAACAATAAGATCAGTATCAAGAAGAAAGAATCACATGAATGTCCGGGCCAAACACCAGACTCCAACATTGCGGCACATCTAAGTGCAAGTATTTTGCCGCAAGTTTTTCTCCCTCAATTTTCAGCATTGCAATTTTTTTGCCCACTTGACACAGAATAAATTGAAAGTTATGCTATTGGATATACTAGTCCTGTTATTGGATGCAGAGGCACCTAGAGTTGTGTGTCATAGCGAATTCGACCACTTTCCGCAAAGGGGGGTAGCTATGCCTATATATAATTGTGACCCTCTTGAGAGACAGTGAAAAGGAGATAAGAAATAAATGACATTGGGCCAGCTGGATAAATAAAGAGAACATGTCAATGACAGTCTCAATCCTCACATGAATGAGAGCAAACAGAGATATGTATCCAGAAGCTGTCCAGTCCGTGTTGCCATAATTTTGAGGTCCCCGTCGATCCGTTGATAATAATAGTCGGTGCAGTTGTGCAGTTACCCTGACCAATAAAAAGTGGAGAGGAACAGGGAAAATGGTTCGGTTTAGGGCATGTACTATACGTAAGAGGGATGACTGCCATTTTTGCGTTTGATTGTTTCCAAAGACGTTGAGAATTTCTGACTAGTGAAGCAGTCAATCTAGGTCAAATCGAGTCAGATCCAAAAGAGTTATAGCTTGTTTGTTCTTGCCCCGACTTTGGAACAACATGAACGACACGACTCTCTTCCCCTCCATTGGCAGCGTCGCAGATCAGACCGATCTCCTCGAGGACCGGTCAAACAGCCCTCTTGAGCCGACCAGTGACACCCATAACACCGGAGAAACAGAAGAAAAGGTAGTTCAAGAGATCGAGTCTCTGTGCATGAAATGCGGCGAACAGGTCCGCATACACGCTTTCTTCTCCCTCAAAAGTCTCGAATAATATGTAGTAGGGTATCACCCGTCTGCTCCTTACATCCATCCCTTACTTCCGGGAGGTCATTGTCATGTCCTTCCGGTGTGAGTTTTGCGGCGCTACGAACAACGAGATCCAGTCCGCTGGTGCGATTCGACGTCAGTCCATCTTAACATACGTTTAGTGCTTTCATTCATGCCGTGTGTTCAGCCGAGGGCACAGTCTACACCGCGCGTATCCTGCAGCGGCCCGACCTTGATCGACAGATCGTGCGCTCGTCAACCTGCGAGATCTACATCGCAGAATACGAGCTAACGCTCCCGGCGTCGAGTCGTGGGCAGCTTACCACTGTCGAGGGTCTCATCCGCGATGTCGTCGCCGACCTGAGCATGGATCAGCCGTTGCGCCGGATCCAGGACCCCGAAGGCCACAGCAAGATCGAAGCTCTCGTGGAGAAACTCAAGGAGATTCTCGGCGATGAGGAGGATGAGGACGACGATGTTTCCAAATTCCAGCCCCGAACTGCTGCTCAGAGGTTGCACATTCCGATGCCGGCGTTTACCATCAAACTGGACGACCCGGCGGGAAACTCTTGGATCGAGTTCGTGGGGAGTATGGCTGATCCCAAGTGGAACATGCGCTCGTACCCCCGAACCTTCCAGCAGAACGTCGACTTAGGTCTCGTCGCCGCGCCCGAGGAGAAGCCGCTGTCCTCCGTGCAGGAGGAGGCGCAGGACGCGTCCGGCGAGATCGTCGAGGCCGAAAACGAAGAAATCTACGTCTTTCTAGGCGTATGCCCCAGCTGTGGACATCCACTCGACACGCTCATGAAGAAAGTGCTCATTCCATACTTCAAGGTATAGTCTAGCAACGTAGTGCGAACCACCTCTGACTTGGTCCAGGATGTTCTGATCATGTCCACGAACTGCGACCGATGCGGTTACAGAGACAACGAAGTCAAGTCCGGCTCTGCCATCTCGGAGAAGGGGAAGCGGATCGTCCTCAAAGTCGAGGATCGCGAGGACCTCAGCCGCGATATTCTCAAGGTGCGCATGGATTCGTGTGTCGCCGCCCAGCCTAACGTCGCCGCAGAGCGAAACCGCCGGCCTCGAGATCCCCGAAATCGAGCTCGTCCTGCAGCACGGGACCCTCGGCGGGCGCTTCACAACGCTCGAGGGCATCCTCGAGCAGGTCTACGAAGAGCTCTCCGAGAAGGTCTTCGCCTCAGGCGACTCGTCCGACGCCGAGGGGCGCAGCACGTTCGAGACCTTCCTCGGGCGGCTGAAAGAGGTCAAGGACGCCTCGCGGCCGTTCACGCTCATCATCGACGACCCGCTTGCCAACTCGTACGTGCAGAACCTGTACGCGCCGGACCCGGATCCGAACATGGTCGTGGAGATGTACGACCGGACGTGGGCGCAGGACGAGGAGCTGGGGTTGAATGATATCAAGGTCGAGGGGTATGGGGTGTCGGATGATGAGGAGACGCCTGTGGAAAGCGGCAAGCCGACAGAAGCTGCAGGTGCTGCGACAGACTTATGACCTGGGCGTCACTTTGGTAGAAAGTGGCATACACTGTATTAGAGTCGAATCTGTATCGATTAGCGAAGTATTATTACCCAGCGTTTGGATAGATCTCCGATCTGTACATTTTTTTGAGCTGTCTTGACCTGGTTCTCCAGACTCGCCTGTTCGGACCTCCATACCAAAAAGACACGGTCGCTGGGGAAGAGCTGGAGGCCCGTGCAGAGGTGATCATGCTTGAGTGGAACAGCACCTTGTCCGCCTCCGCCCCGTCAAAGACCCTCGCGACAGCTGCTGGACTTGCGAATGCAAGTTCTGCAGGGCCCCCTCTATGACACCTACCAAATTTCCGAAGCACGCAAGCAAGTGGTAAGCGCCAAATGAGATTCAGCACTGTTACAGCGATCCGATTTCGGATTACGACTTTACGCAGCCTCCTTCGTGTCGACGACATACTTTTCCGTCTCTGGTCCATCGATTTTGATGTCCCCGTCTTCACCGACAACTGCACTAGCACGCAGCCGCTTCGCGACGCGTACGGGATCGAATATACCCTTGCTCTCGAGGAAGATGCGGTCCACGCTCTCGAGGTGGAGGCCCTGCGTCTCGGGGAAGAAGAAGTACACGGCTAATCGTGTTTATGAGCCACCAGCGGTTGTCGTTCACAAGAAGAGACGCACTCGGAAGAATGAGGAACCAATTAATTACCGCGTAGATGATGAAGTACTTGTACCCCAGCGAATTGAAGCCCGTCGGCGTCGCCTCGACGACCGTGAAGTTGAAGAGCCACGTCGACGTCGTGGAGAGCGCGGTGATCGGTGTGCGCACGCTCAATGGCGCGATCTCGGACGAATAGAGGAACGCGAGGCCGAGGAAGCCCGAGACGAAGAAAGTGCTGAAGAGGTAGATGAACGCAATTGATGCGTGCACGGCGGTGTGGTTCTCGGGGTGCGACGTGCAGCCGGCGATGATCGCCATGCACAAGCCCATCCCAAAGGCCCCGAAAATCATCAGCTTGCGCCGCCCGACGTGCTCGATGGTGAATGCCCCTACGGGAGCGCACAGGGTTTGCCTGCGATTCGGCGGTTAAGGTAGATGCTCGTAAGGTGCTCAACACTTACCAGGTGAACACCGTAGCGGATAGGATTCGGGCAGTGCTCGATTCGAGGTTCAAGAAGTTGATGAATATTGTGGTTTGGTAGTATCCGAGCACGTTGATGCCGCTCATTTGCTGGAAACATTGGGTAGTGGCAGCAATGAATGCACGGTTAGCGAAGCGCCCAGGCCCGTTGCGGAAGATGTCGCGGAATTTGCCTTTGCCTGTCTCCTGCAACGATATTTCGATTTCACGCAGTTCCTCGGCGATGACCGGGCTATCGAGGGGCACGTCATCTAAAGCAGAGAGCACATTCCTCGCCTCTTCGATGCGCCCCTTCTTGACCAGCCACCGAGGCTACGCGGTGTGATTAGCCACTTCCCTCAGAATAGTTTGGGTCTAACATACGGATTCTGGCCAACAAGGCGTGGAGAAAAATACTATGATGGCGAAGACGCATGGAAAGGCTAAGGAGAACCGCCACGAGACGCCACCAGTTGTAAAGGACAATCCAAAATTGAGCCAAGCTGAAATGACGAGCCCCCCTGATATAAAGAGCCCTTCCAACATGACAACGAAGCCTCGGTGCCCAGCGCGACTGCACTCAGTTTGCCTGGAGAACACAGTCAGGTCACACGAGAGCACTTCGAAAGTTAACGTGCCAGTTCGGCGCCGTAGCGCTAATGGCACCGAACCCAAGACCAGTGATGAGCCGTCCGACGATGAGTTGTGCGAAGGAGAACGACGAGCATTGGAGAATCGAGCCGATACAGGTCACCACGGACCCCAGCATGATTGTGCGTCTTCTGCCAAGCTTGTCACCGATGAATGTGCAAGACAGTGCTCCGAAGAGCGCGCCTAGCGTGTAGACAGCGACGACGGTTCCTTGAATGTGCGAGTTATGCGCCTTCTGAGGCCCGGTCGTGTGGACGGTGTCGATTTCAGGGAACAACGCGACCCACGCAGGTAGATCGAGTAGCCCGCCGGCCACTCCATTGTAGTAACCGAATAGCAGGTAGGCGGGCATGATCACTGCCCATACGAGGGCAGCATTGAGAGACTTTCCGCGTAAACCAAAGTACTTCTGCATCGTGCACCGGGAGGGACGTCGACGCAAGGTAGAGGTTCAATAGAAGAAGGTCCGGCGGGGGAGACTCAGATATAATAAGAGTCCCGCACTACTCGCACGCTGCCGTTGCCCAGTGTGTGCAACCAACGAGTCCGGTGACCTACGCACCTTCCAGCATTCCCATGCCCCAGCCTGACTCGGAGATTGGTTCCAGTTTATAGTTTAGCTCATTCGGTAAGTCATACAGAGTCCGTCGCTCTTGGATTGCTTGAAAACAGAGAGAGGCTCCGCCAGAAACGGGGCTATTCACGGAAACGTAGAGGAGGATACTCGTACTTGAAGGAGGAAACCCGAAAAGGAGCATGGAGTTCGATGCTTCTTGATATAATCGCGCTGCCACGGTCCCACGGGACGCGTATTTTCGGAATTCCGCTGTGACTGAGTTATACTCTGAAGGCATTCTTGGTACCAGATGTCTTGAGGAAACGGCGGAAAGAAGAAAGAAGCATGGTCCTAACTTGTACAAACTTCGCGCTTCCCTTCAATTACCACTTAACTACACTTGTATTTCTTCGAGCGCTCACCATGCGGGTAATCTCTTCTCCACGACTGGAGCTTATCGTCGGTCCGGAAGAACAAGTGGATTCCCTGGACTATTCACGCGTCTCTCTTGTTTCTGACACTCATGGCAACTGAGAAGGTAGCCTCCTGGGTCGTCAATCTCTCGTACGCCAACTTGCCTCCCGAGGTAATCCAGGCGGCGGTGAGCAGTTTCTACAACTGGGTCGGCTGCGCCATCGGGGGTGCAACACACCCGACTACAACGACTGCTTATGAAGCTCTCACCCCGTTCTTTGGGCAGCCTACGTCCACGCTTTTAGGCCACAAAGGCGCACGCACGGACGCATCGCACGCTGCTCTGATCAACGGTATCGCGTCGCATGTGCACGACTACGACGATACCCATCTCGCGACGATCATCCACCCTACCGGCCCCGTCGCAAGCGCGCTGCTCGCTCAGTCTGAGGCTCTCGGCGATGTCAAGGGCGAAGACTTTATCCTGGCGCTCGTCGCAGGCATCGAGGCCGAGTGCAAGCTCGGTATGGGCGTTTGGCCCAAGCACTACGATATCGGCTGGTATGCTCAGTTTCCGTTCTCACAACAAGCACACGGCCGAGAATCGTTGTTAGGCACATTACGAGCACCGTAGGCTCCATCGGCGCGGCCATCGCCGTCGGCAAGCTCATGAAGCTCCAGCGCACCCCGATGCAGCACGCAATCAGCATCGCCGCGACGCAGGTGACCGGCCTCCGCGAGATGTTCGGCACGGACACCAAGTCGTTCCACGTCGGGCGCGCGGCGCAAAACGGGCTCATGGCAGCGGTGCTCGCCGCGCGCGGGTACACCGGCTCGCTGCAGGCGATCGAGGCGCCGCGCGGGTGGGCACGCGTCGTGAGCGTGTCGAACGACGTCGACGGCGAGGTCGGGGGGCTGGGCCAGCAGTGGGAGATCGCGCGCAATGCGTTCAAACCGTTCCCATGCGGGATCGTCGTGCACCCCGTTATCGATGGCTGCATCCAGCTGCACCGCGAGATGGTCGCAGAGGGTGTGACCGCGGCGGACATCGAACGTGCGCATGTGCGGGTGCACCCCCTCGTGCTGGAATTGACGGGGAAGAAGACCCCGCAAGATGGATTGCAGGCCAAGTTCAGCGTCTACCACGGCGGCGCGATCGGGCTCGTACTCGGCAAGGCGGGCCCGGCCCAATACGAGGACAACGTCGTCCTCAGCACGGAGATCGTCACTGTGCGCGACAAGATTACCGCGACGGCGGATAAAGGTCTTGGTGCTGATGAAACGGAGATCACGCTAACCCTCAAGAACGGTAAGACCTTGACAAGAAACGTTCAACATGCGATTGGCAGCGTTGAGGTGCCCATGACGACCGCACAACTCGAGGAAAAGTTCGTCGACCAAGTGAGCCTTGTGTTGGGCGCAGATGGCGCGCAACGCGCCAGCAAAGCATGCTGGGCGCTCCAAGGCTCCGAAAGCGTCACCGACCTCGCCAAGGGCATCTAATTCAATTCAATAAATTGTACACTCTACATACCGCCCGTGTACTTTGCAGCGCGGATTCCAATGCATAATCCGTTCGTGGTACAACAATTCAACGGCGTCAGTCCTACGTAGAGTATGGGCCTATATATATGTAGGACGGTGTACAAGTATCATCTAACAGCATTATTATATTAATTGGAGGTAGGCGGCGGGGTCGAGGTCGGTGGTGGGGGAGGGGATAAGGCCCATATCCAGTCTTGTACAGCCGCTGGCGCGGTCTGCGGATCCGAAGGAGCACTGGAGACATTTCAGCGCGGATTGGTTGATATGGAGAACAAGGCCTACGTGAATTTGGGAACCCACCGCCCGTCGCGCTGCTCAAAGAAGCGCGGGGCATGTTTAGTACCGCTCTCGTCGGCTTTCCGGCGCGATTCGCGCTGCGCGTCCTCGACGGCGGTCTTCGCATCCGTCGCGGCCTCCATGTCCTTTGCGATGATGGCGCGCGTCAGGCCGGCCCACAGCCGGCGCGACTCGTTCGGCTCCTGCTGGTCCTCGGGCGGCACCTGCTTATCCACGACGTGGTTCCCGTCCTTGACTGCATCGAACAAGACGTGCCTCTTGCTCGTCTGCAAGGAAAAGATAAACGTGTGTACTAAACGTGCGCTGAACGGCGCACACCTTGCTGCTCTTGAACTCCATGACATGGCTCCAGCGCCCAGAGACCTCACCGACGTCGGTCGAGTTGTGGCGCACCCGCCCCGCGATGGCGTTGTATGTGCCGGAAAAGAACCCCTGCCAAGCACATTAAGCAAGAATAGAAATAATGCCGCACGGCTCCGCGCACCTTGGTCTTGAACTCGAGGTCGGCGGTGAGGCCGTTCTTCTCATTCCGGGCCGTGCATGTGTCGCCGAGCTCCTGCACCATCTTTCCAAAAAGGATGCCACGCGCATACATATTTGGCATCGTTATCACGTATTCTGCAGAGGGGCGAAGCGTAAGATTCGGTAATGGGGGGTATTGGATTGGGGGTGCGCACCGCCGTCCTCGGGACTGCCGAGCAGGGTTACGCGGTTCTCCCCCTCCATATTAGTGGAGACACTGTTCCCGAGGAACTTTGACTTGGGCCTCAGCTCTCCGAGGATGCTGACGCGGTTCTCGGGCGAGATGTAGAAGAAGGCAGAGACGGGCGGGTGATGCGAGACTGCAGCGCGTATTAGAAAGGCTGTGGCGCCGGAGCCACCACAACGTACCCTGCTCGGCAACATAAAAGCCCTGAGTGCCGTCGGGATAGTCGTACCTGCAGCGGAAAAACTCGCCGAGGACGGGGTTGTAGGGTTTCTTTACGCCTTTGGGCTTTATGTGCCATCCGGCGAGGTAGTACTGCAGAACGCGCATAAATCGTTCCTCGGGATCCTTGCATTGCTCGGCGCTATGCTGGTCAAGCGGTGGCGAAGCGCAAGACGGCGCAACTCACCCAAAAATGAGATCGGGGTGGGACATGAAGTCGGTGATGCGCTCGAGCATGCTGCGGGGCTCGAGGACAAAAGTTGGAAACGTTACGCGGGAGAGATCCATCCCGATTCTGGCGTTGGTCAGTGAAATTGAGGGTTGAGGGAAAGACAGCAGACCTGAGCTGGGAGATGAGGGAGAGGATAATGGAGCCCTCATTCTCGTCGCTGGTGCGAGTCAGTTCACAGGGAGGCATATCGAAGTGGCGGAGGGACAGACAGGATGGAGGTATCGTCAGGGTTTGTATCTTCTGGTGCCCTGTCGTCCTCGGGGTTGCCTCGAGGCTTTCCTGAACCGCGGAAAGAGTTCAGGATACTGTTCATTATGGTAGCAGGAAGAGTACGGCAAAGTGCACAGCAGTCAGAGCAATGATGTCAACAATACCGCCGGACAGGGGTCTTTAAATCTACTTTTCCAGTAGCAAGCTACAATATATCTTCTACACCCTCTCAGTCAAACACGATTTTAGTCGGTCCTTTGGGCATCGGGATATCGTCTCGGAAGAATGCACCATAAGCACCGTGCTCTTTTTTCTTGATTGTCATCGGAAATTTCTTCAGATCCTCGCACTGGAACCCGCTCTCGCGCAGCACACGCGCCAGCTCCCCAGCCAGCGACCGCTCATGGTTCTCGCCTGTGAAGAACGTAATCGACTTGCCGCTCTTCCCCCCGCGCCCTTGCACCCCATGAGCCAAAGCACAAAATTCGCCGAATCGACTCACCGGTCCGTCCAATCCGATGAATGTAGTCCTCAATGGTCAGCGGGAACGTGTAGTTTATCACCGCGCCCACGTTGGGGATGTCCAGCCCGCGCGCGGCCACGTCGGTCGCGACGAGCAGCCCTGTTGTCCCGTTCTTGAACCGGTCCAGCGCCTCCATGCGCGCCGACTGCGAGAGGTCCCCGTGCAGCGCGCCGACGCTGTAGCCCTCCTGTCGGAGCCGCTGCTCTACGCGCGACGCCTCCTTTTTATACAGCGCAAATACCAGGATGCGCGCCTCTTCCCCGCCCGTCTTGGTCGTCTTTTTGTGCCCCAAAGTCCGCAGATGCCCGAGCAGCCGGTTACTGCATGGTCATTCGTAAGCGTTCAAGCGTTTCATTAGTCCACTAGACTCACTCTTTCGACCGCGTGTCGTCAAACACCTCCACGACCTGCGTTACGCGGCTGTTTGCCGTCAGGTCATCGCTCCCGACAGTCACTCGCACCGGGTTTTGCTGGAACGTGCTCGCTAGCCGACGCACCGCATCGGGCCAAGTAGCGCTGACTACACGAAAAGAGCATAAGAACAAGGAAAAGCGGGGAACCCGGAATGGACCCGGAAACGGACAAACGCACACATCATTGTCTGACGCTCTGCGCCCTGTTTTGTGTTGGATATGATATTCCGAATATCATTCTCGAACCCCTTGTCGAGCATCCGGTCTGCCTCGTCCAGCACCAAATAATTTACCCTATCGCCCATTAGAACACGGTTAAGATGAAGTGAAATAAGCCCACCCGCTTAAATCACACACGCCCTCCTGCACTAAATCCAGGATCCGTCCGGGGGTACCCACCACCACGCGCGTCGTGGCGCCCTTCCTCTTGTTCAAGTTGCGCAACATGCGCACCTGCGGCTCCTTCGGAACCCCACCGAAGACCGCGACGCTGGCGATCCCCAGCGGCTCACCCAGCGCACTCAACGTGTCGTGCGTCTGGATCGCAAGCTCCCGCGTCGGCGCGACGACCAGCACACTTATCGTGCTGCTGCCGTTGCTCGGCGGCGGGGCGGTGATGAGGCGCGCGAGCGCGGGGATACCAAAGGCAAGGGTCTTCCCGCTATAGTAAATAAATAAATGGTCAGCATGTATTGTGTGCTAGAAAAGGGAGCGACGGACCTGCCAGTCTCGGCGATCCCGACCACGTCCCGGCCGAGAAGCGCGGGCGGCCAGGTGCATGCCTGGATCGGTGTCGGCGCAGTGAAGCCTGCGAAACATGGCCGCAGCTCGGATGGGATCGCGAGCTGGTCAAATGCGAGGATGGGAGGGAGCTCCCCCTCGCCGGGCGGCGTGTGGATTGTGATGGAGTGTTCTTTGAGGAACGCGGCAGCCTCATCGGGTGTTGCGGGGGCGGCGGCGGCGGCGGATGTAGACCGCACCGACGCGGCGACGTCTTTTTTCTGTTTCTGTTTCTTCTTGTCCTTCTCCCGTTCGGTATTGGGACCAGCTGACGAGGATGCGGCTGTGAGAACGGTGGATTCGTCCTCTCGTTTCCGCTTTTTCGTTTTCGTGTCGCTTTCCGCGGCTGTTTTTGACGTTAGGCGACACTAGGATTGAGCGTAAGTTCCTCACATTTAACGACCGTCTCCACCGTCTCTATCTCCGCCGTCACCTTCGCCTCTGCTTCAGCATGCTTGCGTTTCTTCTTCTTCTTCTTCTTTTCCGAGTCTCCACCTGAAAATAATAATCAATTCATGCTTTGAACATACCCTCAGTGCTCACTCTCCGGCTTCACATCTCCAGCTTCTGTCTCCTCGTTTGCCTTTTCCTTTCGCTTCTTCTTGCGTTCTCCGTCCTCGCCCTCGCCTAAACTCCCTCGATCTATAATCTAACAGAACGAAAAAAACGAGTGGACGTACCGTTCGCCTCCGCACGGCGCTTCTTGCTCTTCTTGTCCTTCACCTCTGCATCCCCCACATCTCCCGCGCGCTTTTCCTTCTCAGCAGCCTTCTTCTCCTTGGACTTCTTCACTTTTTTCGGGACGTCTACGCTGGAGTCGTGGGCAGCCATGGTGAAATGTTAGTCTATTGTCCCAAGTATAGGTCAAGTCCAGAGGTCTATGGTCTAGCAGATTAGATTCCAGTCCCAGTAGATTTCAAGTAGCGACAGAGCCTAAGAGATCCAAGTGAATTTTCCTGAATGGATGGTTGTTTGGTGTGTCTTCCCGGGCCGGAAGCCGATAGCGTTCGTTCCATGGAAATTGGAATGCCAACCAAGAGGTGAGCGATCTCAGTCTGGATCGCACACACAGATCAGCACACGTAACTTCCAAAACTTGCTCGCTCAGCAAAGTTCACACGTTCAAACATTACAATCGTGTCTCAAAATATAAATGGGCGGGAAAAGAACAAATCTATGAACAATCCAGGCCTTGTCCAGACCACAAATTTGCATACATGAAGAAGATGGTTGATGACAATCAGATAGGTGTTCTGGCCTTGCAAGAAACACACCTGAGTGACATTGCTGCTAGCCAGTTTAATAACATTTACAAGAATTGGTTCAAATTGTTCAATTCTGGTCATCCAACAAAATCAGACTCCACCGCTGGAGTTAGCTTGGTCCTGAATAAAAAATATGTTGATACAGAAAATGTAAAAGAGTACGTCCTCGTTGAGGGGCATGCAATCATGCTTGTTATCCCATCACATAGGGGAGAAAGAATGAACATTCTGAATATCTACGCCCCAAATACACCTTGGGAAAGAGAAAGGATGTGGGCACAAATGGCATTGTTACTTGGAAAATTCGGAGCTTCCATTCCCAACTGAAATACTGGGTGATTGGAATTTTGTTGAAAACATTAAAGATCATACATCAGATACGGAGGAACCAGTACCGTTGAGCTTCTTATGCCTGAAAGCCCTCTTCCGCATGATGATGCAAGACAGTTGGAGGACAACATTCCCCGATGCAAATGAATACACCTGCTTCCAGAAGCGCACTAATGCGATAACAAATGAGATGCATTTATCTGGTTCACGGCTTGACCAGATGTATGTCCCGGTAGACCGTTTTACACGATATCGAAATTGGTCAATTAAACCCAGCTTAATCACCAGTGATCACTACCTAGGGCCCAACTTGGATGATCAAATCCGTGGAAATCCGTGGATGGATGATCACGTGCATGGATATGGATCATCCATGGATTTTTCTTTTTTGTGAACGGCGAGCGTAGTCGGCCCAAAAAAATAATAGTCAGTTTCAGTTGGTCTACTAGACATGCAAAATCGAATTCTTGGTGCAAAATACTATCACGGTTGGTGCAGATAAAACAATTGACCCGTGGGAAATGGATGATGGCTCATCCATGGATTTGATTGATGGCTGATGGATGATCCACGGATCATCCAAGTTGGGCCCTATCACTACCTGATCTCTGTCCAATTGACGTACCGAGCGGATGAGCAGTATGGACCAGGGATTTGGAATTTCCCAGTATACCTACTCAAAACCCCAAAATTTATGAAATACATTCACCCAATCAAAGAAACTCTCAGAAGAACAAGATGAGTTGAACAACACTGGACGGCAAAGCACACACAACATCCAAACTCTGTGGCACAAGTACAAGAAAGATTTCACCGCAGAAGGTAAAAAATGTTCTCACTTAGTCAATGAAAGGTCACGCCAAATTCGTACCTGGACAGCACAGAAGCACCTTATTATCAACGATGAAAATATCCCAACTGAGGAAAAGCATCTGGAAATCTTACATCTGGAAGAAAAGATTGAAACCTATCTTAAAGAAGCAGCCAATCGGCAGAAAGCCCAGTCTGAAGCTCAATATGACATTGAAGGTGAAACTCTGAAAACCTGCCACTGGACTCGATCCACCAAGGGGTATCACCTCAGAAACACTATAAACAAATTTAGGAAAACAGATAATGATTCATCTGTTCCCCAGTTCCAAACCCGACCAAAACAAATGGCAGAAATGGTTCGTAATCACCACGAGTCTGTCCAACAGGCTGGTATCCCAGAAGGTGACACCGATGGTTGAGTGCTTGACAAATGGGATGTACAATTATCCAAAGATGAGTACAATGAAATGCAAAAGGATCTGACAGAAGACGATATATAAAGTGCTCTCAAACTATCTAGTAATGGCAAGGCACCAGGAGTAGATGGTATCCCGTATGAATTCTTTAAAACAATGGACATTGGGTGACTTCCCGTAAGGTAAATGTATTCCAGCAGAATTTCTGAGCTTGTTTGAGGGTGCCAGTGATGACATCAATGCGAGAGATATTCGCGTCGTTCGTGTCTTTTATTCAGGAAACACAAATTCTGGACGGGGGGTGGCTACCCCCCCTCCAGAAATTTAATCTATTGGGGTCATTCAAGATAAAATCGGTTCATTTGTGGGTGATCCAATTGATGGGGTCCTGACAACTGCCCCCGAAATATTCTGTAGGGATAAATCTACCTTACGGGAAGTCACCCATTGAATACAAAAAACGTAAAGATAAACCAGGTAGAGCCTTCAACATTATGGCCTTTCTGGCAGATCTATACTGTGACATTGAGCAATTTGGAATAGCAGATGGATGTGACTTCAATATGGGATGGATGTGTCCCGTGTTTAAAAAGGGAGACACAGGCCTCATTAGCAACTATAGACCGATTACACTACTAAATACAGACTATAAACTTATGACAAAGGCTTACTCTATGCGACTGATGAAGGTTGCCCCTTCTTTGATCAGGCCCGACCAAGCTGGTTTCATGAAAGGGCACAGAATTGAAGACCAGGTCAAATTGGCTAAATTCCTCCTCAACTATGCCGAAGTTGCAGAAGAAGATGGGATACTTATAGCCCTAGACCAAGAAAAGGCATATGACCGAATTAACCATGATTACATCCTGCATGTCCTCGACCATATGCGCTTCCCTCCGAAATTTTCAAAGACAATAAAAAGTCTGTACACCAATGCCAAAACCATAGTTATGATTAACGGTGAACTCAGCAAACCATATATTGTTAACAGAGGTGTTAGACAGGGTGATCCCCTCTCTTGCTTATTATTTAATCTTGCTATTGATCCTCTTGCATGTCTTCTCCGAGAATCTGATATCAAGGGAGTAACTATTCCTGGAACAAACAAGAATCTGGTGTTATCACTTTTTGCTGATGATACAACAATTTATCGGAAATCCACTGACTCCATGGAGACTCTGTGGGGAATTATACGCCTCTGGTGTGCTGCATCAACTGCGAAATTTAATGAGCACAAAACAGTACTCCTGCCCTTTGGGAGTCCCTCATATCGGGAAAGTCATAAGAGAAAGATGTATTAATGATCATTGCCCAATTAGTGCAATCAATAAATCTATTAAAATTATCCCTGACGGCCAGAGCTGCCGTATGCTGGGTGCATTGATTAGAAACTGAATACCTTATACCACACCATGGCCATCTGTCTTGGAGAAAATTAATACAGATATCATGCGGTGGCAATCAACGCTCCCAACGCTAGAGGGGAAAAGACATATCTGGTGTTGAATGTGATCACTTCTTTTAGCATGGTAATTGGAGGTTGGACACAGTATCTGACCAGAGTCCAAGGAATGCCAAAGGGCATTGAAGAAACCCTTGAAAAACTAATCTGTTCCTTCTTGTGGGATGGAAAGACAGCCAGAGTGTCTCATGAGACAATGATCCTCCCAGTTGACCGAGGAGGCAAAGGAATTTTAGATCTCTCTTCTCGAAATAAAGTTATTGATCTTTGGAATCTTCAATGCTATCAAATGCAAAGAGAAGATCGACCACTGTGATGCTATTTTGTTGACTTCATACTCAGAAAATACTTAGAGACCAGCTATCTAAATATCAGGCCTGGTCAAATCATCAACATTTTCCTGAACAACATCCATTTCCCCATTCCCAGGTCAAACACAATACCTGACGACCTTAAGCGCATGATCTCTGTTGCACATGAGTTTGATCTGAAATTTACAGCACTCTCAATTGGCCGCGAAGTGCAGCTTGTTATGCCAATATGGAAACACCCCTCTGTCTATGCACCCTACAAAAATGCCTGCCTTCGCGATGCTGCAACCTGCCTCAGAAAACAACATGTAAACATGACGGATAGTTTACAGCTATTTACTGATCACATGTTACGGTACTTTACTTTCTGCTTCGTACTTCCATCTTGAAATCCATACGCTGGCCATATTCATCTTGTTCCCTCTCTAAGCTTCTTCTGAACCTCTCTTTTCTTGGTCTTCTAGTGTTTCTCCCCTGGTCTTCCCAGGTGAGCTTCCACTTTTTTTTGAATATCAGCCTCCGTTCTGGTTCCGCGGAAACAAACGACGATCCCCATCATCGTTTGATTCCCAAAGCCCACCGCCCACCCCCACGCTACCCCACATTGTGGACGCACCCGTCGTACCTACGGCGATACCCACCCCAACGAGCTAGCTAGCTCATTCCCCAATTTTTCAGGCCTACGTCAGTGCACAGCCACAATCCCCAAAGGAAATTTCCCACTTCCACACTGCCTTCCGCAAAGACCCGAGCAGCCCACCGAGCCGCCGCCTCACAGCTGCCACCCCGGTCCAACTCCTCATCCCCTTTGACATTGATCGCATGGACATTGGCGCCTCCAACGCCTCTTACACCCCCGTCGTCGTCCTCATCTTCTTCCTCGGACGACTCACCCCCACGACGCACCTTCACACCCACTACCATGCCTACCGAAGCCACCGTCGAGTCCAACTCCAACAAACTGCCCACCCTCACCGCTGGCAGGGTAACACCGCTCATCACCAACAAATTCTTCTTTTCGTGTGCCAACTATTTCCACGTGAAGAAAGTTGAAGCCGACGTCCAAACCGCAATGACCTTCTCGTGTTTCTGTGACCAGCGCATCATCAATTAGTTGAGCGCCCTCAAGAACGCCGCTCGCCTGAGCGACATGCCTTTCTCCAATTTCCAACTCAAATTCAAATGGAAGTTCCTACGCGTCGACTGGGAACAGCGCACCTGCGCTGAAATCCTCGTCAGCTGTATGAAAGATACCAAAACTTTTTCCGAATTCTCCACCAACGTCATCGCGCTGAACTCCCTCCTCCTCAAGACTGAGGCCTACCTCAATGACACACGCATCTGGCACACTCTCGAGGCAGGCATGATCGAGAGCCTGCAGTTCATCTACAATAAGGACAAGGCTGCCAACGCCATCGACGCTGACGAGCTGGACACATGGATCGACACGGTAAACTCCATCGACGAGGATCGCGCACACTCGCTTGCAACTGCCCACCGTATTGCAGCCGAGGAGGCTCTGAAGCTTGCAAAGCGGAAGGCCGCTGATGACAGCGAGCGCGCCGCCAAGAAACCCTTCGCCGAATCCTCACGCAAAGTCAATACCGCACCCTCCAGTGCCGCCGCTGGCCCATCCACGTTGGGCACACCATTCGTCGGCAAAAAGTGCCCGAAGTTGAATGACGACGAGTGCAAACTCCTCATCATCGAGAACGACGGATGCACTGTCTGCTGCCGCGTCTTCATAGGCCACGACCACACCACCTGCACAAACGGCTTCCCATCCGGGGAAAACTACGTCCCCGTAACCGCCGACACCGTCGCTACCGCTGCCGCCGCATGCTCCGCCAACAAGGGCAAGGCCAAGCCCATTGCCGTTGTCATGAATCCTGTTGAGGACTCCAACAACTCTGATGACACGGACCCTGACCTGTCAGTGAGCCCTTCCCTCCACCGTGCCTCACATTTTTTCTGGGACTGCCTCATTGAGGGGCCCATGTCCAATCTACCATTAGAAATTCACAGGCTAATGGACGACGGTGCTTTTCTAGCGCTGATCGACGCCGACCTCGCTGACGGACTTGGACTACAACGATTCAAATTGCACAAACCTGAATGCATCACACTCGCGCTTGCCAATTCCGATTCTTCTTCAGATACAAGACACTCTCCTTACAGAATACATAAAATTCCCTTTACAGTCCCAAGACCAACAATGGTCCTTTTCTGTCATACAATTTGTAGTCGCTCCCAACCTGTGCGCACCTGTAATACTTGGTCTACCATGGCTCATAAAGAATAAAATTGTCATGGATTACGACGCAAGATCTGCCATTGATAAGCGTATCGGCTTTGCTTACTGAACCCGCCACCCATTCCCCCTCAACTGAAGCCGAAGCTCAAATTACAAGAAAAGTTTCGCCGTACACAGACCGATTACAAAACAATGCTAAAGGAACTGGAATCTGTCTGCAAAAAGAGACGTCTTGACCTGGAATCTCGCAATCTCTTCGAACTGGTGAAACCTGTCGACATCATTGTGGCCGTGTGTGTGGACGGGTTGAAATACTGGCACACTGGGATGAACTTCAGAAACGTGGAGAATCCTTAAAGAATGAATACCCTACACTCTTCGAACCTATGCCACACGCAGACAACTTGCCAACTGAGGTGCTTTGCCGGATCTCTGTAAAAGATGCCGACTTCTTGTTCAAAACAAGGACTTATCAGAGTCCTCACAAATACAAAGAGGCTTGGCAAACACTAATACAGATCCACCTCAACGCTGGCCATATACGACCGTCCTCTTTGCCATATGCATCACTGTAAGTCTGGGATTTACTTACAGTGATCGATGAAACCCGGTCCAATAATTACTAACCATCTTTGATGGATGATCCCAGCATTTAAATGTTTCCATCAGATGTACTTGTTTATCTTGTCTTTCACTTACACTACGACAATCTAGGTTACTATTTCTTTTCATGTATTCCTATCTTGTCTTTCACTTACACTACGACAATCTAGATCCCTGTTCCTGTCTTTCTGTCTGAATCAGTGAGGACACATTGCCGGTGTCCTTTCAATCACCTGCCACCAAAGGCAGACAAAACAGCCCTACCTCACTGGGTCAATGACTATTGACCTCTCAACGCGAACACCGTACATGACTCATTCCCCTTACGCTGAATCGACGACATCCTCGCCGACTGTGGCAAAGGAAAAATCTGGTCAACAATTGATTTCACCGACAGCTTCTTTCAGACACAAATGCACCCGGACTCTGTGAAATACACAGCAGTTAACACCCCACTCGGCCTCTATGAGTGGCTCGTGATGCTGCAGGGCCTGTGCAATGCCCCTGCTGTCCAACAACGCCGCGTAACGGCAGCGCTACGCGGCCTGATCGGAAAAATCTGTCACGTATATTTAGACGACATTATCATATGGTCTGAAAACGTTGACGACCATGACAGAGACACTCACCTCGTTTTTGATGCGCTTAAGCAAGCAGGCCTCTACTGTAACCCAAAGAAAACGAAACTTTTCTGCTACGAGGTTGATTTCCTCGGCCACCACATCTCTCAACGCGGCATTGAAGCCTTGACAAAAAAAAGTCGACCGCATCATCGCGTGGCCAACTCCCAAGTCCGCAACAAATGTTCGTGCCTTCCTAGGCCTTGTCAGATACATCTCTTCCTTCCTCCCGGATCTCGCGGATCACACATGCTTACTTGAAAAATTAACGACGAAAAGTTGTGAAAAGGAATCCCGCCTTGGTCAAGTAAATCCCAAGAAGCTTTTGTCGCTATCAAGCAAATTGTAATAAGCTGTGACTGCCTCACAACGATTGACCACGAGAATCGTGGGAACAACCAGATATTTGTCACAGCAGACGCGAGCGACAAGCTCTCTGGTGCAATGCTGTCCTATGGTCCAACTTGGGAAACTGACTGGCCTAACATGTGCCACAATCTGGAAACCACCTACATACCTGCCTGCCCTGACTGCCAAGGCAATAAATCCAGAACTACTAAGAAAGCTGGTCCACTGCACCCACTGCCTATCCCTGGTGAACGCGGCAACTCTGTTGCTATTGACTTCATTGGCCCTCTCCCACCCGACCAGGGTTTCAATTGCATTATAATCTTCACGGACCGCCTGAACTCGGACTTCCAAATCGTTCCCACCACTACTAACGTCACTGTGCCTGAGCTCGCACTCCTTTTCTTCGACCACTGGTACTGCGAAAACGGACTCCCACTCGAGATTGTATCCGATTGTGACAAACTGTTTGTCTCGGCCTTCTGGAGAGCTCTCCACAAACTCACCGGCACCAAACTCAAAATGTCAACCGCTTACCACCTGCAAACCAACGGTGCTAGTGAGCGCACTAACAAGACGGTCAACCAGGCCATCTGATACCATGTTACACAGAACCAACGTGGTTGGGTCCAGTTTGACATGATGAACACCGTGAACACATCAACCAGCTTCTCAGGTTTCCAACTAAAGACTGGCCGCTCCCTGCATGTAATCCCACCGCTTATCTCTGCCCCCGCATCCAATGCTCCTACAGAAGAAATTCTTGCTGCGAAAATTATTGCTCAACTTGACCTGGACGTCACAGAGGCAAAGGAGAACCTTCTCACAGCTGTTATATCCATGCAACATCCCAAAGCCTCCCGTCGACCTTCCGGCCGCTCCGGTAGGTTCCGGAGTTCCGGTCATATACCGGAGCCTCCGGACCTTCCGGAAGCATCGGGTTTTTACGCAATGAAGGCTTACTGAGCGTTTTCCCGTTTACCCGTCTTCTTATCTTCCTTTTAATTGTCTCACAACATATCATCAGACCTCATGACAAGTCTTATTGTCATGAACCACTCTCCTTCCTATTTGGGAATACAATTAGGCATTCCATTTAAATACTACGTCTTTACTTCATGTACTTTAGTTTGATTATTAACGTTAATCGTTGCCTGGTTCTTCCTCTTAATCTGAGTCGTCCTCGTACCTCCTTATCACCTCCGGTACTTCGACTTTCGGTTATCCGTCAGTCAAGGCGTTAGCTCACCCTTAACCCCCTGTGGTGTTGCTATCCTTCCTTTATACTGCACCGGACCTCTTCCGGGCCCTCCGGTACCTCCGGTCCTAACCGGAGCCTCCGGAACCTCCGGCCCATCTTCCATCTCGTCCTAGGTCCATTCCGGCACGGTATATAACAGTATAATCAAACTCCCTGTCTTGGCTGGCAATTATGTCTTATTCTCCCTCCGGCACCACTCCTCTTGTCTTTCCATCGCTAGTGGACTCTCCGCTGGGCGTTGAGGAGTGTCACCTTGGTCACAACACTGCCACACCTTGTGATGCCTCGGAGTCGACTTCGTCCTCCGACGTATTTTCTGCCAATCCATGGACCCCGTACCCTGTTCCGGGTACTTCCAGTCCAATCGGTCCATGGAGCTCGGGTTTTCATCAGGTCTATACCGGCTTTCCACAACCCTTGGCGTATCCTCCGGAACCTCCGGTTCCTGTTCCGGGAATCTCCGGAGTGTTCTCTGGAAGCGCTGAGACCGGACAGACTTATCCCGTCCCATCCGCTGTCTTCCATCACTATTGCCAACCGGTACATCATATCCAACCACCGGTGGATCCTCCGTCGTACTCCGGTTCGCCGGACTACGGTTTCCATGGCACTCATGACAGCATCGGCGGAAATCTTTCCCATCACACCAATCTCCTTTCATCGCGTCCTCCGAGCTCATCTGCGTTCACGAACGGAGTTCCGGATATCATTCTATACTCCTCCAACGCGGCTCCTCGTTCGCTCCGGTCTAACCTCCGGAATCCGGAATTCTTCTACGGAACCGATCCCTCGAAACTCCATCCCTTCCTAGCCCAATGCTATCTGCATTTTGCGGAGCGTCCTCGGGACTTCCGCACGGACGACGACAAGAACTTATTCATCTTGTCGTTCCTCCGGGGTGACGCTGCACGCCTATTCGCAACCTCCGGCCCGCAGCAGGAACTTCCATGGCAAGGGAATTTTTCCTTGTTCATCATGGAGTTTTTCGACGTATTCGGTCCTCCGGATCCGACCGGCGACGCAGAGGATCAGCTCCGACGCCTCCGGATGAAACATTCCGACCGGATCATCCCATTCCTCGCAAACTTCGACAAAATCGCTTCTCTTCTTGATTGGAGCGATTCCGCTCTCAGTCACGCTCTCCGCGCCGCTCTCCCTCTCCGGATCATTTCGGAGATGGATCAGTACACCTATCCGAGTTCGCTCGGAGGTGTCCGCGCAATCGCACGCCGTATCGACTATTGGTACTGGCAGCGAATCGATGAAGAGCAAGGCGAAGTCGAGGATACTCAACTTCCGGATGATTCCGGATCCCTCTTAGGGGATTCCGGCAGTTCCGATTTTGGCACCCTGTCACCGGCACTTTCCGTCCTCAGTTACGCGCCTTTCGCACCCTCCATACCGCAGTCCGCAGCACCGGAACGTTCCGGTCGAGCCTCCGGAGTCCCCGGGGCTCGTCACCCGAAGTTTCCGGAGTCTGTCAACAAGCTACTCGGTAAAAACGGAAGGATTCTCCCTGCGGAACACGAACAACGGAAGGTCCAGGGTCTTTGCATGTACTCCGGAGGCTCTGGACACCAAGTTGCCGAGTGTAGGAAGCGTCCGGCTCATTCCGGCGCAACCTCATCTGCAAAATCCACCTTTCCGACCAATATCAGTGCCTAACTGACCAGCAGCCTCGAAAACTCGCGCTCCGGTCGTCCGCGTTGGCCCCCGGAGGCATTTCCGAGTTCATCATAACCACGCATCCATTCTTTTCCACTCTCACGACAGTCCCGCTCTCATGAGCCGGACCTATGATCTCATTATCTCTATCATCTCAGAAATGCCATGGGTTTCAACTTCCGACCGGAGACTCCCTCTCCGTTCCGGATCTGTTTGTTTTACTTATCTGTGAATCTATGGGTTTTGCTCCGTTCACGGAAGTTCCGGATATAATCTCCCCTCCGGATCTCGTCGACATCTTCTTCCCTCTAATCGGCAGCCTCGTCTGTCATAATTCCATCATCTGGTGATGTTCCTATTCGGAACTCGGCGTCATCGATTCTGATTCCCCATCAATCTGGTTCCTGGATACCGGCAAACTCCACCGTATCAATCCGTTGATTGACTAGTCGGAAGTTTCCAACTGATCTGTTCCTTATTCACATGGGGCTTAGTGTGCACACGACCGGCAGTAATGTCGGATATTGGTTCGGTACCCAATCACGGGTAGAGCAATGCTGCGCCGGAGCTCCGACACCCTCCGCTGCTCATACCGACAATTTTAACGCCATCACCTCGAGTCCCTTCGGTCTCATCGGCCTGCGTGCCACCGTTCCTCCGGAACGTCATCCCGTTCCTCCGGAACATCTCCGAGACATCTGTCTCTCTTTTCCGGATCTTGACTCGTCACCATCTTCCGGAAGTCCTTCCGGACACTCTCCGGTTTCGGACATCGTCCCGGATACTCTCCGGACACCCTTCCGCTCACTCCGGTTGTCTTGTCGACATCCGTTGGGCACTTTACTTCCGGTAACCTCCGGAGCAATATTGCTCTGTGTAATCTCCGGTCATACCCCGAGGCTACTCGCTTCACGGTCCTCCGGGCGTCCCGGCATTTGCTTGGCTTCCGCTCGCGGATCGCACTTCTCAAGAGGGCAATTAACCTCTTTCCCGATTTTACATTTAGGCTATTAGCCTTATTGTTCATCCTCGCCCTTTTCGGTCTTCGCCTTTCAACAATCATTTCGAAGTTACGCCATTTCTTGGGCTCCGTGGAATTCGGATCAATTTCCACGTCGCAAGTCAGGAAACTTTCCTTGTGCATCCAAAACTCCTGTTCGAACCTTTCGACCAATGTCCTCCGGATTCACTTCATTGATCTTGGGCACAACATCTGCATCTATTTCGGAGCCTCCGGAGACTTGCATTCTCCTCCGGCTTCCTCCGAATCTTGCCCTTGATCTCACCTGTAGTCCATCGTTCTCCTCCGGGTTACAAGTAGACCATCTTCCGATAATCTCGGGAGACCCGACCGCCTCTGGCTTTTCCGGGTCACCCGTAGTTTCCTCCGATGGCCCCCCGGAGACCTATGCTTTCCTCCGACTTCACCGACTGCCTCCGGATTATCCAGTCCACACGTTTCATCGTAGGTCATCCTTCGATGACCTCCGGAGATCCGTGTTCTCCGGCGCCTTACTGTCAATTGTCCTTGACGTTTACGGATCACTCATACGTTATCCTCCGGTGGCCTCAGGAAACAGGTTTCAACAGTCCTACCAGAACGTCTCCGGGACTCTGTCCGGAGATCTCCGATCATCTCCGGATTCTTTCCGATAAGGAGTTCACACATCGTACACAAACAGGAATTATTCACTTGGCAGCAACCTCGAAACCTCCGGTTCTACCGTTCAATTATCCCACCTTTGATTCCTCCGTTCCAGCATCATCGTGTGTTTGATCCGGAGGCTCCGGACACTACGTTATTACCGGAGCCCCCAGACCATTCATTTTCAAGTGCCATTATAACACTCATCGATGTCTGCATTTTCGGAGTCAACGTCTTTGAACCGGACGTACTTGGCTTGAAGAATTTTTCGGGCACCTGGAGCTTGTCCATCAAATTTCGGCTTTTCCATTCTATTCTTTGGCGAACAGCTCCACCCATTCCGCCTCCATGTATTTTCGGAGGTGGTGTTCATCCGGTCGTATTCCGAGTTCGGTCACTCGGACCTCTCGGAACCTTTCTCCACATCTTGGAATCCTCGCCTTGCGGCGTTCCGACGCTCCGAATCAACCTCCGGTATCTCCGATTTCCGCAGCTCTTCTCCGGAGCCCAAGATTCCAAATTCCGAGTCATGACCATTAATCCCTACCGCTCTCGTTGCATTCGAGATTTCTCCTGCTTTCGAGCTGTCGGGATACTTCGATCCTCCCACCTTCCGGTGGTTCTCTGGCCTTTCCGGGGCTCTCCGGTAATTCCCGGAGTTCTCCGGCGCTTACCGGAGTGACTCAGAGGATGTGGAATTGTCGGCAGGCGATGGGACGTCTACCCTTAAGAGGGGGATAAGCCTATAAAAACTCCGATAATTTTCAACTTTTCTTCGCAAGAAGTGCAGACTATTGATCAAAAAGTCAGCATACCACGCGGAACACATCCTCTCAGACCATCTCTTGTCGTTATGCCTTCCTCTCTGCAGACGGCACAATTGCGCTCGCTATTCGATTTCAGATCCAATCAATCTTCAACCAACTACCACTACGCATTCCAGGGTATCATTCATCGGTATTCCGGTATTCCGGTCTTGTTCCGGACATCGTTCACCCTCCGGACCATCCACCAATTATCCAACCGGTACCAGAACCATCCGACAACCCTCACCCATGCATCAACGGATCCTTCCGTGAGTTCCGGATACTCCGGAACCTCCGGAGTTTCCAGACATAGTGATCGACAAACCTTCTGTTATCCATACGGCATCTGCGCATCTGGGTGCATCAATCTGTCTATCCGATTATTCCACCCATCTTCGCCCATCCCTTCACTTCCGGGCACATATTGAGTATTATCTGATTCCCCGAGAGTCGTCACGATCAACTCTTGCATCGGTACTCAATTCACATCACCTTCTCTTATCCCATTCGGGATCTTGGGCAACTTCATTTAATCACTCATCTGCCCAACCACTTTCCCTTCTTAGCCGCCTATCCATAGGCATACTTCCGGATCGCCTCCGGAACGCTTCCGGAACCCTTCCGGTACATTTTCCGGATATTCTCTCCGGAACCCTTCCGGTGTCCTACCGGCTCTCCTTCTATTCTTTCCGGTTTCCTTTCGGATCGCTTCCGAATTCTTCCGGTTCACTTCCGGCATCACACACCTTTGCCAATTCATTTTCGGTTCGTGTCCGGGAATTACTCTGGTCACTTATCGACAGATGGAGTGGACCAATCGACATCTTGATTTGGTCACTTTTCCAATCAACGGAACAACACTCCTCTTATCATTCATCAATATTCCAATCATTATCATTTCTCCAATTATTCATTCGTTAAATCCGACAGTTCCTACAGTGGAACCCAAACCGTATCGTATACGATGCGTGCCGGTTCCGGAACTGCTCCGGAACGTTGCCTTTCTATTCCGTCACATCGGAATCCTCACCATTCCTCCTCCGGACCCTCCGGTGATTAACCGGAACCTCCGGATACTTCCCATTTCACTCAAGTTTTACATAAAGTCAAATCAAGAAAAGATATCATCCGAATCCACAAATACAAAACACTCATTATCTACAAGTGTCTTTATATTGTCCATAGGTCACTTTGGACCTTCACCCTCACCTCCGGACGACTCCGGCTTGCCTCCCGGAGCCTCCGGCTCCCCCATCTCCGCATCCTCGTCGTCCAAGACGAACACCCCGTCCTCCTCGTGGAATCCCGCTGGCGCTCCTGGCTGGAGCACCAAGGTCTGGAACTCTCGCTCCTCCGACTCCCTCTTCACCCGTACCGGAGCCTCCGGTACAGGTGGCGGAGTGGGAGGCGGAGGCGGCACTGGCTCAGGATCGGGCTTGAAGGTAAGGACCGTGATGGTCCTCGCCTCCGCCTGGCCCGTGGTGCGTCCCTCGGGCGTTCCCTGCCCCTCCGGCGCCTCTGCCACATCCAGCTCCACGACTTCCCCCATTTCCTCCGTCTCCGTAGGTGCTTCCGGGGCTTCCGGAACCTCGGGGACGTCCACGTCCATCCTCTCATCCTCCCCGCCGTCCGTGGACCGGAAATCCTCCGGCCAGGATTCGGAACGGGCTCGGGGCGCAACCGGAGCTTCCGGTTCCGCCTCCGAGTCCTCCGACTCGACGGGCTCCACCTCCTTCTCCGCCACCTCGGGACTTCCGCGCTTCATCAACCTCCGGCGCTTCGCCGGGGGCGCACCCTCGTCCATCTCCGGCTCCTCAGCGGCCAGGTCGAGCTCCGCCGCCTCCGCAAGGGAGAAGTCCCATTTGGAGGCCTCCATATCGGCCGCCATCAACCGGAGCATCCGCTCAACACCAGGCGGCACTTCCCGACCACTCTCCGGCGCTGCGAGCGTCTTGAGGATAAGCTGGCACGCCCGGTATGCCAGCTTATAGCGCAACATGGTGCGCCCCACCTGCTCCCCGAGGTACCCGACGTGGGCATCGAGCTCTCGGAGCTTCTCTTGCACACTTTCCTTGCGCGTGCCTTCCCCTTTCCGGATTTTTTGCCGTTGCCGGCGTCGCTGCGGTTGCTGTTTCTGGACCCCTCGCGCCCACTGTCGCTGTTTCCGTTGCTCGACATCGTGCTTTGGTGTTTAAGTGCCGGAGGTGGTCGTGGTGCGAAAGAAAGAAAGGTCTGAGTCAAAACCAACAGCACGTGACTTTTTGATCTTGTTTATTTTCCCACGCTCCTTCATTGTTCGACCAACTCGTCATCTCTTGGGTTCCTCATGGGAGAGGAACCTAAGAGGGGGATACTGTTATATCCATGCAACATCCCAAAGCCTCCCGTCGACCTTCCGGCCGCTCCGGTAGGTTCCGGAGTTCCGGTCATATACCGGAGCCTCCGGACCTTCCGGAAGCATCGGGTTTTTACGCAATGAAGGCTTACTGAGCGTTTTCCCGTTTACCCGTCTTCTTATCTTCCTTTTAATTGTCTCACAACATATCATCAGACCTCATGACAAGTCTTATTGTCATGAACCACTCTCCTTCCTATTTGGGAATACAATTAGGCATTCCATTTAAATACTACGTCTTTACTTCATGTACTTTAGTTTGATTATTAACGTTAATCGTTGCCTGGTTCTTCCTCTTAATCTGAGTCGTCCTCGTACCTCCTTATCACCTCCGGTACTTCGACTTTCGGTTATCCGTCAGTCAAGGCGTTAGCTCACCCTTAACCCCCTGTGGTGTTGCTATCCTTCCTTTATACTGCACCGGACCTCTTCCGGGCCCTCCGGTACCTCCGGTCCTAACCGGAGCCTCCGGAACCTCCGGCCCATCTTCCATCTCGTCCTAGGTCCATTCCGGCACGGTATATAACAACAGCCAAAATCAACCAGGCCCAACAAGCCAACAAACACCGTGGACCTGACTTTGATCTCAAAGTAGGCGACCGTGTCAGGTTATCCACCACAAATCGTCGTGGAGCATACAAACGTAAGGACGAGAAGCGTGTAGCAAAGTACATGTGCCGCTTTGACGGCCCTTACACAATAATCGCGAAACACGACGAGACTTCAAATTTCACCCTCTCGCTACCCAACCAACCAAATGTATTCCCGGTCTTCCATGCTTCCGAAATCGAACCTTACATTGAAAACAATGACGTCCTCTTCCCAAGTAGGAAACTCGAAGAACCCGGGCCCGTGTTAAATGACGATGGCGAGGAGTAATGGTACATTGAGGCCATTGTGGACAAACACAACAGAGGCCGTGGCAAACAACACCTCGTCCGGTTTGCAGGTTACGGAGAAGAGGCTGACAAGTGGCTCCCCAGTCGCAAACTTGCACAATGCGCAGCACTCAATGACTGGCTCGCAAAAACAAATTAACTTCCCTTGCCCCACCTCCATATATCCCTTTCCCCTGCCCACTTGCTCACCTATGCCAAGCTCTCAGACAGCATACACTGACTTTCGTGGGAGGGGAAGGGTGTAAACATGACAGATAGTTTACAGCTATTTACTGATCACATGTTATGGTACTTTACTTTCTGCTTCGTACTTCCATCTTGAAATCCATACACTGGCCATATTCATCTTGTTCCCTCTCTAAGCTTCTTCTGAACCTCTCTTTTCTTGGTCTTCTAGTGTCCTAGTGGTGTTTGCCGAAAGAATTGTGGATGCCCTCCCTGTACCAAAGATCGAAATGAACTTGGTTGCCCTAACCCTGGCAGGTGCATTGAAACTGCTAAAATGCTAATAGACTATATTATGCCAAAATGGAATCCACTTGCCCCGATGGTGGACCTCTGTGATGATCTTGAACTAACGGCAGAGGAGATAGACAATAACCAGAAAGAAGTTGAAATTGACCAACCTATAACTTATGATCCAAACTTCAGATTACTCAGTGTCAAAAATGGCTTCCAGATTTTTGCTGGAGGTGATTCAATGAACGAGATAGCCGCAAGACGACAAGGCCAGCCTTTCTGCATATAAAAATAATACGGGCTGGTCAGTATGACCCTCAAGTCATTGCTAGATTCAAAATTGTTTCCCACGAGCTACAGGAGGATGAAACTGTGTGCCTAACATTTGACAATCCAACCATAAAAATGAATTTTAAATCAGGAATACTTGGTGCTGCCCTCATCCTGTTACAGAAGTTACCAAAGAATGCCCCATTGCTACTATGCTCTTCGTCTGACCTTCTACTGAAAGTTTTGATTAAAGAACGAACAATATCTGAAAACAATATGCTAGACCCAAGCTTCCTACTTTTCAAGGCAGTATTTGCAGCGTTGAATGAGCGAGTGTCACAGACACAGTTCAAGCAGATGAAACATAATTTCCCAGTTGCATCAGAGAATGATTTACACCCTTCAATTGAGGTTGATACCCAAATTGACACAATGTTCAATTGCCCTGGCATTCTGATCTCACAAGGTTCCCAGCGAATCTTTACAAAAATCATCAAGAGTAATTACCCTGAGCCACTCTGTTATATACCGAGCTGGAGTGGACCGAAGAATGAAGGCCGAAGGACCGGAGGCTCTGGTATGCCGGAGTGTCGGAGGGCCAGAGGGTCCGGAACGTATACGAAGAGGAATCACAACACCACAGGGGTTAAGGGTGAGCGACTATCCTGACCGGCAGGTATTCCGGGAGTCGGAGTACTGGAGGTGAACGAGGAGGACAGAGACGACTCAGTGCAAGGAGACAAGCCAAGCAATGTTAATAATCAAACTGATGTACAAGACATATTAAAGACATATTTATACTAAGTAACTAATTGTTTTCCATAAAAGGAAGGAGGGTGATTCTTAACAATAAGACAAGTCAGGAGGACTGGCGTTAAGTCGTAGAACAATAAGTGAGAAGACGGAAAGATGGATAAACAGGAAACACTCAGTAATCCTTCATTGCGTAAAAACCCGATGATACCGGATGGTCCAGAGGCTCCGGTATATTACTGGAGCCTCGGAGCCTACCAGAAGTACCGGAGGGTCGACGTGAGGGCTGGGGATGTTGCATGGATATAACACCAGACCGAAACATAACAGATGTTGAGATACACAATAGATGGCTGAAATCTGTCAATTCTGCACTAGGACGAGATCGAATCCTCACCAATAAAATGAAATTCAATGATCTTGCGTTGAATAAGGATCTTGTCCTAAGAACATGGAGTGGTCTACTAATGAATGAAGACTCACTGCCGGATGACTGTACATATACAGTGGGGGTTTTAGTGGGTATACAGCCATTGAGATTGAATGATTCAAAAAATGGGATAGGATAATTATATATAGGCTGGAGTCCCACACTACAATATTTGTGTGTAATGGCATTTCCTCCCTGGACAACTTCCCCGGCATTAACTGGAAATTTCTGGTAGACCCAGCGGATGATTTTTGGAATGCTTCTGCAGACTGAATCTCATTATCCCAAATGCTCAAAAAAAAAAAAAAAACAGATCAGCACACGTGACGAACCACCCCCTTCCAAATCGGGAAGCACCACTCGTCTCTCTCTTTACGCTTGCTTCATACACGATGTGCTGAACAAGTCTCAATCGACTCGGGGGATAGCCTGTCACTTGCTACCCCTTCAAATACCCGACCTGACTAAAAAAACTTCCACCATGAACCTGCTAAACGACCCGAGTAACTCGTATATTATCACCGACTGCCTTTCGAGTCAAACTAGGTAGTGAGCCACTTGGATATTCCGGGCCGTACGCTTCATAATTATCCAATTTCGCGCTTGTGCAATGGAGTACGATGTTCCAGGATGGTGTATATCAAATTTTGGGCCCGAGTGATGCGTTGATCAAAAGCTGTGCTCCGTTTGTTCCCGAGGGCGGCATGTGAACAGCCTTTTCTTATCTCCGAGCGGATCTGATCCTCTTCCTCCTTTCATTTCTCTGCCATTTCTACACTGATTCGCAAGTTTGGGGCTCTTTTTCATTGCACTATCTGGGAGAATACATCACAGGTCTCATATCCGTGACACAGACTTGCCTTTGGCTCGTAGACCAGTCAATAGTTGCTCGACCCGATTTCAAGTGACGCACTATCGCTCCCTCTGCGGCAATTCACCCGTCAGAGCTACGGACTTTCAACTTGATATACATATTCTTGCTATCAATTCCAACCCGGGGCGACTCCAACCTGAGTCATAGCTGTCTCATTTGCCATCCACTGCGTGTGGCTACACCAAACCACCGGATTCCACTGGAGTATAAAAACTGATCCTGTTAGGCAGATTGCGGGTGGGAAGCAGTTGTGTATTGTGATTGGGTGTGTCCCTATACATCCTATATAACCTTCAGAAACTCAATTTTGGCCAGATCTGCTCTCTACGTTCTGCACTGCGCATCATTTCGTTCACACGTGATAAGTTCTCCCATCCTCCATGCCCAGAATGGCAAATAATTATGGTGCCTGTAGGTATTGTAGGTATGTTTTGAATGTATAGAATTGGGTATATTAACCCCTCGACTTGCTTTGAATGCACTGGGCTCAATACGATGGATGCCAACGAACGATTCAGCAGGGTGGCTCGTTAGGCCGTTTATTGCCTTTTTGGGGTACCGGCCGAAAAGATTTCGGCGCGGCCTTAAATCACTCCCAATAAATTCTCTAAAATATTATAAGTTACTCTTAAGATGCCTACCTTCCTCTGAGAGGGCCTAACCAAGTACCTACATTCCACCATGCCCGTGCACGAGGCCGAAAGTGCTTAGGTGGCTCGGATCCCGGTCACTGATAGTATACTGAGTACCAATATCCATGAAGACAGCTCCAGCAGAGCACATATCAGTGGCCATCTTTTTGGGTCTCTCAGTGTACTTAACTTCAACTCTACTTCCCCGACCCTAAACCAACCCTCGGGCCAATACTTGACACTCGAAACACGGATCGAATGTCCCGACTCCTTGAAGGTGTTGGGTATAGGATCAAACCAGACACATAGAAGGAGTACCAAATTCCAAAGTGTGTGGCTCACTTCCACCCAGTGTTTCTCTGCTAACCCGTGTACCCGACAACCAGCAACCAGCACACCAAATTGCTACGGCTCAATTTCTCTTCCACGCCTCATTTTCCTTCCCCTAGACAGTCTATGACATGTTATAGTTTATATACTTGAATACTACATATCTATGTATGTAACTACTCGAGTAAAGGCTCTGAAGAGATTCGGTCGAAAAATGGACCGCTTCCCGATTTGGAAGGGGGTGGTTCGTCACGTGTGTTGATCGGTGTGTGCGATCCAGAGATCGCTCACCTCTTGATCCGCTCCGTTGTTTACATTTTTTACATTCTGGGACACCGCCTCCGCATACAAGTACGTTAAGGATGGACATCGTAAGCCTTGCTTCCATCTGCGTATAAATACGAGAGATTAAACGATCCAACACGCTCCAGTAAACGATCCATGGCAGCAAAGACAATATTTATCACCGGCGCATCCTCTGGAATAGGTCTGGCGTCGGCCAAGCTGTTCCACGAGAAAGGATGGAACGTTATCGCGACGATGCGCACCCCCACTCCTGATCACGAACTCAGCAAGTACCAGGAGCGCATGCTTATCCAGCGCTTGGATCTCCAGAGCTTCGACTCGATCAAGCCTGCCATCGACGAGGGAATCAAAAAATTCTTCACCATCGATGTCCTGCTGAACAACGCCGGATACGGCCAGAACGGCTTGTTCGAGGCGATCCCGCGTGAATCAGTCCAGGAACAGTTCGATGTCAACTTGTTCGGTACGCCATTAGCTCCTGGACTTTTTGCAATGTACTGAGCGCTTCGCACTGGCAGGAGTGATGGACGTTACGCGCGCCATTTTGCCCCACTTTCGCGCCAATGGACACGGTGGAGTGATAAATGTCAGCTCCGGCGCGGGTTTCTGGGCGCTCCCTATGAGTACAATGTACTCTGCAAGCAAGTTCGCGCTCGAGGGCTTCACGGAGGGCCTCTCGTACGAGCTTGCGTCCCAGAATATATTTGTCAAGTCGGTCGTCCCCCACGGCGGTGTAACCTCCACGAAATTTGTTGATCGTTTCCGGGCATCCACCGCGACGGACGCCACGATCTCGGCTACTTACAAGGACTTTACAGCGGCGACTGTCGAGAGGTACGATTCCGGACTCATTCCTCGAGCTTCAAATTTTTAAACTTGTGTACAGCTTCATCAAAATGACCGCTGCGGCCGGTATCTCGTCTAGCGACGTAGCAGAGATCATCTTCACCGCTGCGACGGACGGGACGAACCAGTTGAGGTATTTCATCGGTGACGACGCTCGCGGGTTCTTGAAGGCGAGATACGAGAGCAAAACAGACGAGGAATATATGAAGTTCATGCGTTCTTATTTTCCCAAAGTTTAACCCCTTGAGTTAGCTAGGTATTCCTTGAACCCTTCATCGTCAACAATAAATTTGTTGTGTACAAATCCCGCATCTAGGCGGCTTACCGAACTTCGACATACCCCAAAATGCCGCCATTATTATTGGAAGATGAAGTTGCGGCAACCCCAAAAGAAGTTTCAACATTGCCGTAACTGTGAAAGCAGCCTAATCCTGTGTTCTACCGCCACGAGGTATGTTTCTCTCGTCATGATTGGGCACTTTCCCTATCCTGACTGATGCCCGAAACTCTGAGCAGTTCAAACCTGGTGGGGTCAAGCTTGCAGCGAGATCCGTTTATTTTCAGGCTGTACTCAGACCTTTCTCATGCCCCATCCTTGTGCCTTAGTTGCTTGCCGGATGTTGCCGGCTCTCACGGCAGACGTGGGTCCACCTAACACTTAACGTGGGTCCACTCAAGGGTACTTAAGTTTACTTGGCGGCTTTCCGCTCAGCCTTACTTCCCTGAGTCGTCTGGGCATCCCATACATTTTTACTCGATGCAGAGATACTTTGGGTTGCGAGGGACATCCCTCAACGCTGCCCTAATATGGGCAGTAATTATGCCCGCCTACCTTCTCTTTGGCTACAACACCGCCGTCGCAGGTGGCCTCCTCGACCTTCCTCAATGGATTGAACTGTTCCCTCAAATGTACGACGGCCAGAAGGCACACAACTCACAAATCCAAGGAACCGTCGTCGCTGTCTACACGCTCGGCACGCTCTTTGGAGCACTGTCCTGTCTTCTCATCGGAGACAAGCTTGGTCGGCGCCATACCATGATGCTGGGAGCTTTTGTGACGACCATCGGCTCGATTCTGCAGTGCTCGGCTTTTTCATTCGTTCAACTGATTGTGGGTCGAGTGATGACCGGCATCGGATTCGGCGCCATTAGCGTCGCTGCGCCGAATTGGCAAGTTCAATGAATGCATCTCGCCGCATAGATTAATGTGCTTTTTTGTCAGGCAAGCAGAATGCAGCCGTGCCGAGCACCGTGGATTCGTGATTATGCTTCTGGGTCTTTTTAATTCAGCAGGGCTTGCCACAGCCGCTTGGATAAACTATGGTCTCTCCCATACGACTGGCGGCATTTCGTGGCGGTTCTCGCTTGCTTTCCCGTGCTTCTACTCGGCGATAATATTTTTTTCTGTGCCTTTCTGGCCAGAATCGGTATGTCGTTTCGAGCGTCGGTCTTCCGATCACTGAACTCCACCCTGCACACAGCCTCGGTGGCTTGTCAAAAAGGGACGGACCGAGGAGGCCCGACACGTCCTCGCTGCTTTGGACGACGTGCCTCTAGATAGCGTTGAGATTGCCCAAGAAGTCGAAGAAATCGAAATATCTCTGGAGGAGACCGGCAAAGGCAGCTTCCGTGACATATTCCGCAACGGGCCCGGGCGTTTTGCCAACCGCGCGTTCATAGCCGCCGTTGCACAATGTTTTCAACAGATGTGCGGCATCAACGTGCTCGGATACTACCAAACTACAATATTCATCAACTTCTTGAAACTAAACTCGAACACGTCCCGAATTCTATCCGCGACGGTTTATACATGGTGAGGTTTCTCGTGCTTTCTGCCCGACACTCTCGCTAACCCAGAGAATTAACGTCAGGCAAACCGTCTGTGCACCAATTGGTCTGTTCGCGATCGAACGAGCCGGTCGCCGCAAATTAATGATTTTCGGCGCTGCGGGAATGGGTCTGTGCATGGCTATGGCCGCCGGCTGCACATCTCATCCCGCCAACCACCCCGCAATTCATACTGCTATTGCATTCATCTACCTCTTCAGCACATTCTTCGTAACAGGATATCTTGGTCTGCCATTCTTATACGCCTCCGAGATCGCTCCATTGAGTGTCCGCACGCCCATCACGGCCATTTCCACGGCATCGAAATGGTTGTTTAGCTACGTCGTCGCACAGGCCACGCCCACAGGTTTCAATTCGTTGGGGTACAAGTACTTCATCATCTACGCAGTTATTAATTGGTTCCTCATCTTGCCAAGTACGTTGTTTCTGTTTCGTAGGTATCGCGGCTCACTCATGAAAACGACAAGCCGTGTACTTCCTCTTCCCCGAGACGCAGGGCCTTCAACTCGAAAGTGTGGACCGCATCTTCCTCGAGAGCAGAGGCATCTTTGATCCCGTACGCGTCGCGAAGAAGCTGCGCGCGCGTGCAGTCGTTGACGAAGGCGGGCCATCCACCTATATGGAGCTGGGCCAAAGGAGAAATCTGTCGATGAAGGGGAAGAGGTGTTGAAGCCGTAGCAAGAACTTGCGCCGTAACAGTCATAAGTGGCGGGACATCCGAAAGGACATAAATCCGTTCCTGCCTAATTGATTTACCTTCCGCGTGGCACCCAGTTTTGAAAGAGGAAGAATATAAGGCCAACATTGAAGCAAGTTGAACATTGGCAGGTTGCATTTAACTAGTAGTCGAACCTAAAAGGGAATCCTGACGGCGGCCCGCCGGCAATAATTCCTGTTCAGAAGCAAACGAGCATCTTAGCCCATTTCCTCTTTCATGGACTCGGAACCTCGATCTGTATGGCAACAGGGACTGGACAGCTTGCGTTTTCGGCGGCTAGCGATCCGAAAGCGTGAGTTGTCCCATTTGAGTGGTACTATTCATCCTATACTACCGATGAATACTATTGCACCTCACATCTTGGCTGAAGCCTGTTGCAACCCTGTTGTGCGGAACAAATTCACTTACAACATGTCTAATCACCTCGTTCCTAGTGGTAGTGGAAACCTAAAATATGGTCGGACATCGTTGGATCTTCATCGGACTTTAAATTCGCGGTGGCCATCAGCGGCACTGACCGCTTGATCACCCGATACCATCGGGGATTAGCGGAGGCCATCGGAGGACACCGCTGGACAAGGGGCGACTACTAAAATGATTTCCATTTTTAGGTGGTACTATGTTCTTCTATTTGCGTTTTGATGCACGTGAGCGGCAGGTCGGCGGTAACAGCGCGGCCATCAATCATGGCTCCAGGTTCCGATGCGAATTGGAGGTACTGTTGTTAGCACTTAGTAGTGTAGACATTGCAGTAGATACTGACAACTAGATAACATATGTCCATTGCCTGTCTCCCGATGAGATAGTCAATGTGCTCTTGGGAATTGGTTTGAGAGTCGAATGAGCCCAGTGGTTGAACATAGGGCCTAGTTAAATGTAGTAAGTGCTGCAATAATAATATGAAATTACAATGCATTTTTGGGGCCATGCTATTCTGTGCCCTCATATTAGTTGACAGTATCTACTGCAATATCTCTACTACTAGTACACTAATAGTACCTGCAATTCGCATCAAAACTTTGACACACACCGTAATTGATGGCTGCGCTGTTACCGCCGACCTGCCGCTCACGTGCATCAAAACGCAAATAGAAGAACATAGTACCACCTAAAAATGGAAATCATTTTAGTAGTCGCCCCTTGCCGCTGGACGTCCACCAGCGTCCTTTGTAACTCCGGGCACATAACTCACGGCGTCGTGGTTCGCGACTCTTCAGAATCAATTGCAAACGCTGAATGCGTGGAATCCAATCCATTCCGACCATGTACAATGAAGTGGATGCAACAACGAAAGGGTATGTACGTATGTGCAGAGTTACAAAGAAAAAGAATGAGAGTGTGCCAGTATAGAATCCGGATAGATGACTAGCTAAATCAATAATAGATAGATGGTGTAGATTGCAGGTAATATAAAGAGACTGTGGTAGTGAGTGCATAAGAAAACGTAATCCAGAGTTTGCATAGCAAGACAACGAGACGAAACGGCATTCTGAAGGTCCTTTTATAATCACCATCACTGCCACCATCCGTCAGGCCCTTGCGTGGGCGCGAGCGAGACAGTGCTCGGTGTCGGTGACGGAGGAGCCTGCGAATACCGCGAATACGCCTGCGACGGTGGGCGCTTGTTACCCTGACTCGAGTAACGGCTGGCAGGTGTGGGAGTATGAGGAACGGGTGTCTGCATACTTGCGGTGCTCGAATTGTGCACACCGTTGGGTGGTCTACGAGGTGCGTGCATGGAATCCCACACCGATGGCCCCGGTGGCGTGACGCTGCGCGCGCTAGGCGAAGACGGCCTGCTGGGATACACAGTGCTCGCACGAGAACTGGGTCGATTTGTACTGCCGTTTGTGATGTTGCGGTACGGAGAAGGCGCAGGGGCAGGAGCCAGCACCACTTTCGTGGGCGTTTTGACACGGCTACGGTCGAGCTCGACCTGCAGCTGGTTGACCTTGGCCTCGAGAACTACGATTTGATCGCGGAGCTTATTATCCCGGTCCTGCGGTCAATGTTTTAGTAATCAATTTAGGGTTGAGTGCGAGTAAGGTACAGACCTTGGCTAGACGTTCGTCTGCTTCTCGCTCTTCGAGTTGAAGTTTAACCAAGGAATAATCGGCGTCTAGTTGCGACTGCGTTTGCTCCGCTTGATCGAGCTTGGTCTGAGTCGTCACAAGCTGCGCTTCGTGTTCTTTGGCCCGCTTCTCCCACTCAGACGAGCGTTGTTGAGCTTGAGATAGACTTTGACGGGCAGCCATTGCAGCTTTCTCGCTGTTCGCTACCTTGCCTTCCTGGTCTTTGAAGCGTTTGAGAAGCGCAGCATGCTCCCCTTCTAAAACCTTGCTGCGATCACGAATATGCCTCAATTCCTTCAACTCTTCGTTATCAGCTTGGCCAATAAGATTTGTAAGCATCTCAATTTGTCCAGACGCATGACGAAGGTCGTCCCAATGGCTTTGCTGCGACGTGAGATGGTCGTGCTGCTTCTGTAGAGCATTGAGAGCTTGCAAAGCAGAATCCTTGTCGCGAGCAGCGAAGGTAGCTTGGAGATCCAGGGAGTCGACCTAAAGTGAAAAGTGAATCAGTACGTTCAAGCCATGTTGTTTGAGAGGACATACCTTGGCCTTCAAAGTTTGTTTCTCTGTAGTCAACTCGCGATTGGCCTTCTCCAACTCCAAGATACGCTCCTGGCTCGTTTGAAGAGTCACATCAGATGCCTGCAGACGCGCAAGAGCTTTCGCAAGCGCGTCCTCGAGCTCCGAGTTTCGCGCCTCCACAGCGGCCATGTCGAGCGTCTTCGCGGAAGTAGAAGCCTGCAGCTCCTTGAGCTGCACACGCAGACGATCCCGATCGGCCTCTACGATGGATAGCTTCTCGGTGGCGACCTCCTTCTCGACGCGAACTTGCCCGTGCGCACCGCGTGCCTTGGTCATCTGGACCTGGAATTCAGTGTTGTTCCTGCGTAGCTCATCCATCTCGCGTTTGTTCGCGTCACGAGTGAGCGCGAACTCGGCGTGCGCTCCTTGCAGAATGTTTGTCGCGGCGGCAAACGAATCCGGTAAAGCATGGAGCTGCTCCAAGACTTCCTTGTGCAGTGACAGCAGTTCGTGATTGGTGGCTGCAAGAGTCTTCTGTTCAGCAGCAACGTCCTCAACCGCGGACTTGATCTGCAAAACGTGTTCGCTCGGTCCCGAATCGTGAGCGACGACCCCGTTGAGTTTGGGGACCTCAGCTTGTGCAGCATTGAGAGCCTCGATCGCAGCGACGAGGCGGGGCGGCAAATCAGACATGAGATCGACGACCTGTTTGTGAGTCGAAGCCAAATCAGTCTGTTGCGTCGACAAAGACTTTTGGCCCTCCAAGAGTGTCGACAAATGAGTCTTCACTTGATTTATCGGGTCGATGAGATTGGCAACTCCCTCGGTCACTTTGCTGGCCATCGTCTCCGGATTCAAAGCCCTGTGACGAACAGCAAGCCGCGAGTCGAGCCGCTCGACTACGAGGTCGGCAACCTGCTCCTTGATCTCGAAGGCATCGATGGGCGCAATTGCACGACGGACCTCGGCGCAAAGCTGTAGCGCGATCGCGTCCGTGTCTACATTGGACCTGCTGGAAGACGGGAGCAGCGGTATTATCCTATCAACTATCAGTCCGGCCGTTTCGCGCTTGTCCGACGCAAGATCGATTAGTTGTGATATGTGAGGCTTGACGGACTGAGTGAGTTTGTCAGTAAGATAGTCGTAGTCGACCGGTTCAGGATGCAAAGAGTTGAGGACGGGGGCCAGCGCCGACATCATCGAGTCGACCATCGAGTCGCGCTCCCGGGCGGGCGCAGCAACACTGATTGCCTCCAAGCGCACCGACAGCTCCTGGATAGCCTCCACGACTGCATGGACAGTCCTGTTGTTTAACTCCTGCATCATCGGCGCAAGACCCTCTGCTGAAGACACAGGCATCTGCCCTTGCGACATGCGCATCGCGATATCCGCGAGCTCGTGCTTAAGCACCGCACGCGCCTCCGCATGCCCCTGCTGCACGACGTCCTTGATGAGCTCGAAGTCCATCTCGCCCCGCGCGTCCATGTGGCTGTCCTCCAAGCCGCGTGCTGCAGAGTCCTGGAGCTGGCTGCGGAACAACTGCACCACCTCCGTGATCATCGCCTCAGCCGAGGGGCTGAGCGAGCCCTTGGAGCGCATGAGGTCGCGCCGGATACCCTCCAGCTTCTCGTCAAGGAGCGTCTCGAGCCGCTGTTCATACTTGTGCATCTCCATCCGGCTGGTCAGATCCATCGCCACGGACTCTTCCTCCGACACGGACGTGTTCGTCGCATCCCGCAACGCATCGGGCAGCGATGAGCGTCTTCGGGCATGCACAGCGGGAGGCCGCCGCACAGACGAAGCAAAGAGGTCCTCTGCGGGAGATGCGGGCCGGTTGCCGGGATCCGTGACGAGGCGCGAGCGCGAAATCTTGCGTGAGACCGAGATAGGCGGTACATTGAGGTCGTCGAGGGACGGCCGATGCGAGTGGTCGAAGATCTCGCGCGAGCTGAGCCGCGAGCGTACCGTCCGTCGCGTGCGCTCGTCGCCGCTGTTCACCATCGCCTTGAACAGCCCCGCGGGCACGGTATTCTTCGACCGGAAGTCGAGCTGCATGCTCGGCGACGTCGCGTGCGTAAAGTCGAGAGGGATCGGGGCGCGTTTCGTGCGCCCGACGGGCATCACAAACGCTGGCTCATCGCCCTCCTCGCCTGCCCTCTCCTTCACATCGGGTTTGGCGGTGCCGACGCTCTCCTCGTGGTTGAGCGTCTCGTCCGCGCCGGGGCTCATCGGCATTAGCGAAGGCAGCAGCGGGACGGTATCGCGGTTGGACGTGAAGCCTGCAAACGTGAACGGCTCCGCGGACGGGTTGAGGGAGCTGTGCGCCGTCGACGCGGGGGCCTCGCGACGGATGCTCCGCGGCGAGTCGATATTCGGCGGGAAGCGGAACGAGGTCATGCTGTCACCCTCCTCGTTCGATCCCGTGCTGAGGCTGCGCCGCTGGCGCTTCTCGCGACCCTGCGTCCTGTATGGCGTCGACTCGGCGGTGGGCTGTGGCGCGGGTTCGGGCTGCTGCTGGAACGTGAGCTGCGGTGCGGCGGGTGGCGGCTTGAACGTGAACCCGCTCGGCTTGAACTCTGGAGCGGCGATGTTGAAGCCCGTGGGTTTGAATTCGGCGGCAGCGGGGTTGAGAGCCGTGCCTATTGAGGGCAAGCGCGAGTGTGTGATGAGGGGTGCCTTTGGTGGCGTCTGCGGGCGGTGAGTGCTCCATGGGTTCGGCGATGGCGCAGAGGGCGCGCCAAACACGAACTGCTCGATCGGGGCGCCAAACACGAAAGGCTTCGCGTGCGGGTTCAAAGAGTCACGCCGAGGGGCAAACGGTGGCTTCTGCTGCTGTTGCTGCTGGGGGTACATGTTATCCGAAGGCAACCGCGAATGCGCCTGCGCAGGATCGTGGGCGGTGAAGTTCCCGGAGGTCGCGCGCGAGTGCGGCAGGGCGGGCAGAGGGCGGCCTGAAGGCGAACCGGAGTAGTAGCTGTTCGGGTCGACGCCGAGGTACTCGCCCCGATGCATCGCTTCCTCCTCGCTCGGGTTCGAAATCATGTCGTCGTCTTGTGGCCGCGGCACCACGACTGTATTATCCGGCGGACGGGGGAAATTGGGTACGCGTCGCGGCTGGTCTTCCAAGCGGCGCTGCATCCGCCGTTCAACACGCTGCTGCCGGGCGCGCTCTTCGTCGGACGGATTTGACCATTCGTCGCCGATGCTCTAGTTTCATTAGCGTCCTTTGTGGACAAAAGAAAATCATAGCGACGCACTTCGTCTTCCGACGTTTCGTGTCCGAACTGCTCCTGGTCCTCCGAGCCCGTCCACTCCGCTGCCACCTCCTGATCCAGGTCCATATCCTGCGACGCATCCCCAGGCGCCGGGTCCGTCCGCTCGTGGAGATGCCCATTGAGGTTCTCGCCCACCACTCCGCCCACAGAGCGAAGTGAGAGGGCCCCCGAGAGACGCGATACATGCCGCGAGTGGCGCGCGGTCCGCAGACCATCACCCTCCTCCTCACTTTCCTCGCCGTCCGCGTTGTCGCCGTCGTTCGTGGCAAAGTTGACCTGGCCATCGCCCTCCTCCTCTGTCTCGTCTTCCTCCTCCGTCACATCGAGCCCAAACCCGCGCGTAAAGTCCGGACGACTGTCGCGGCTCTCCGGGCGTGCCGTGAGCGATGGCATGGACAAGGGAACACGTCCCTGCGGCGCGTGAATGGGTTCCGCCTCTGACTCTGATTCGGATTCGGGACGCGTATCCGCGCCAAGGAGCGCGTGGGGCCCGAAGGGGTTCTGCGTCGGGCCGCCGCCAAAGGCGCTCGCCGGCGCGGCGGAGGGGGAATGGAACGTCGGCGGCTGCGTAAGCGACATGCTATAGCCGTGGCGATTCGTGAGGAACCGCGGAGCCTGGTGGTGTGGTGACGGCGAAAGGCCGAATGGTGGCTGCGGAGAGGTGGAGAGGGAGTTACCGAGCGAGGACACGGTCTGGGTCTGCGATTGTTGGAGTTTATTGAGTTTAAAGAACAACAGCGCAGGGTCGGCTGGAGATGAAATCTAATAAAGAACAAACACAAAGGTTTGATAAGGGTGTGTAGGTACACGTGGATAGCACGAGTCGGACGAACCGATGCTGCACGGGCGTGGGGGGCATGTATATGACCGTTTGCGGTGCGCTCGACGCCCAACCGTTCCAGCTTCTCGTCGATCTCGCGCTTTTTAATCTCCTGCCAGGCACGCTGATGATCAAGTGTGAGCCAAAGTGTACGGCACAGATAGTGAGCACCAATACCTTTCCGGGGAGGAAGACGTCGATCGTAGACGGAATCTCAAGTCGCTCGCTGTCTGAAGGATACGACTCGGCAGTCGTAAGCTCAGCCTCTACAACCTGCACCTCCTTGTATACGAAGGGCATTTCTAGCGGTATTCTGGCCCATGATGGCTTTTCCAGGGGTTTGCCGTCCTCGTCCTTTGGTGACTCCTTGGGCAACTTGACCACCATCTTTTTGAGTTTCTGCGGAGCAGGTGAAGGAGCAACAACAGCAACTGGTGGCAGGGGACTGAGTTTGCGAGCCGGGCCGCCGAGGACGGCTTTTGGGGGCCCGCCGATGCTGGGCTGTCTCCTGTTTCGCCCGAGGAAGGGGGGGCCAGCTGGATTTGGGGAGGGGAAAGATTGGCCAGGTGCTAGCATCATTGAAGGACGGGGGAAATGGCCTCCCCCCGGTGTCATGGGAAAAGCTGGCTGGAAGGCGGACGGGGTGAAGTTGGCAATGCTGGCACTGGCCTGGCGATGTGTGGGTCGTGAGGGTGCTCCCGGAGCCTGGGGATTAAAGTACGGCTGCATGGGGGTCCGGAGGGGGAACTGGGGGAACATGCCTCCCTGCAGGGCAGTTGGGAGGGCAGGAGAAAACATCGGCTGCCCTCCAAACGCCATGGGCTGCTGTGAATTGAGGTTGGGCGGGATATTGAGCCGCAGAGGCTCCCTCGGACGGGCCATGCTGAGCACCACTCAGGCGGGACAGGTCAAGGAACGGATACTACCTCTTGTTTATCGCAGTTTGCCACCACCGTCGCAAATCGTAACACCGCCACCAATGGACGCGAGCTCGAGCATACGAAAAAAAAAAAGATTCCTAGTGTACAACATATTTACACCTCCCCGACGTGGGATTCAGTAGAGGATAGATTGAGGGAGACGTGGTATAGGGGGCGGGAGGTCGGCTCTAGATGAATTAGATTCCATAACTGCCAGCCTCCCACTTGGAAATAAACTCTGCTCGCCGCCAGTTATTGGGCCATCCACACTCACGATACAGAGCGAGCAACATTTTTTGTTCTTCCTTTCGCTGCAATCACCTCAGTACGGTCAAATTATTACCTGACGACACTCACCCGGTTCACATGCCGCGCAGAGCGACTGGGATACAGTTTTTCCTTCGGATCGTTGCGGTCCGCATCGATGATGGGCAGTCTATCCAGCGAGCGATACGTGTCGATGAGCTCCGTGAAGTATCGAGCAGAAGGCACGAGCGGCGCGCGCCTGTACTCCGTCCACTGCAGTGTGTGCGCCTCCGCGGCCGGGATGACACCGTGCCGCCGCCATTCGACCGTGTTCCTTAGCAGCTGGGAGCCCTCAGTGTTGTACGCGCGGACTACGCCTAGTTTCGTGTCAAGCAAGACGTGCCAACCGTCTGTCCTCGGGAGCATGAGCGGCAGTAGCCACGGATCAAGGTCGGGGCAGTGCCGCAGATATTCGTACGGGTACGGATGGCGGCCCTCCGCAATGTCCGCGTCGGACGTGTAGTCCGCCCACCGCGTGCGGCCGATGATGTACTTGCTATCGTCGAAATTTGCCTCCGAATCCAAGTACGGGAGCCGCTTCATGAGGGATATCACGGCGGGGGCATACCCTACTTGTGCAGCCAAGGCTTCATTCACCGGGGGGTCGGTATGAGGTGGATACCGGAGGCTCCCCTCGGGCCAGTGGCCCATCGTGATTAAAAGTTCATGGAAGTGTGTTATGAGGGAAACAACTTCGTCAGGGTTGTACGCAGCGGCAGCATCCTGCTCAGCCTTGACGGGTTCAGCAATCTGGCGAGGCAGGTCCTCGTGTTCTTCCTGCGCCAGTTGTGATCGAGTGGGAGAAGGTGGACGGCGCCATGCAAGTCCATGAGTAGTGAGATCAGCGACCTCGGAGTCGCTAATTTGTTCGCTGGCACTGTCAGATTCCGGCGAGTCACCCGTCTCAGAGCCAGAGTCAGTGCTTCCCGAATCGTCGGAAGGGATATAATCCCCAGAATCGTCCTCCTCTTTAAGGTCGGCATCCAACCAGGAATCGGGCTTCTCCTCAATTTCGGAGGCCAAAATGCTTGGGTGGGCCCATGGCCATGGATACGGCTTGTATGGTCGAGGCACGAACTACTAGTAGGATGCCAATCAAATGCCAATAGGATGCCTTCTTTGACGGGCCGAGGCGTATTGCAACAGGGACCAGGCAGCTTCCATTTCGGGAAGGTAGCCGCTGTTGCCATCAAACCTATGCTCGACGGCCATCTGGGGACCCCTGGGACGCCTTCTACCATCAGCAAACCCACGTAGTAGCTATTATCGCCCCGGATTGAGACAGTTAGGACTTGAAAATTTGTTCTCATTTGTTCACTGTGGTTAAACTGTACAATTTTTTTGTATCATAGGGCAAACTTTGAATCAAGTTTATAAGTCTTATGAGTCGAGCGCTACGCCCTGAGAATCTGCTTCTATGTGGGTGGTCAACGCAGTGGGACTTGTGGGTGGTACACTGAGGAGCCCCTCCTCATCATGCCCACACCCCGCTGACCGCATACCATGCCCTGCTGCCATGCCTCACACGCCTGTTATGGGAGCCACACATATTTGACCTGAATATCAATTAGATAGACATGTACAAAATTTAAAGGATAAATGTCAATTAAGTGTAAATAACTATTAAGTATTGGATGCGATGGCAGACGCGGTCGATCCTGCCAGCAAACACAGGGTCAGGGAGTCGAGGGGGGTCCCAACGATGCTGGCCATGGTTTATTTTGAGTGAATGGGCCAAGGTTTAAAGGAGATGCCTAACTTTCTGTTCAAGGCACATATCCACATGTTGTCATCATTGGATATGATGGGGTGGCCCCAGAGTCGATCCAGCCGGTGAACACCAGGTCAGGGGGAATGGAGAAGGGTCCCAACGATGCTGGGCATCATTTAGTTTGAGTGAATGGGCCAAGATTTGAAGGAGATACATACCTTTTTTCAAGGCAAATAATCACATCTTCCCATCACTGGACATGATGGCAGCGGCCGGTGAACACAAGGTAGGGGGAGCTGAGGAAGGTCCCAACGATGCTGGACATCGTTTAGTTTGAGGAAATGGGCCAAGATTTGAAGGAGATGCATACCTTTCTTTTCGCGGCACATATCCACATATTATCGTCATCGGACGCGATGGGGCGGCCATGGGGTCGATCCGGTGGGTGAACACAAGGTCAGGGGAGTTGAGGAGGGTCCAAACGATGCTGGGGGTCGTTTATTTTGAGGAAATGGCTGCATTTCTGAAGGAGATCTATGCCTTTCTTTTCAAGGTACATACCCACATATTATCGACATTGAATGTGATAGGGTGGCTGCAGGGCCGATTCGGCCGGCGAACACAAGGTCGGGGGAGTCGAGGAGGGTTCAAACAATGCTGGGGGTTGTTTAGTTTGAGGAAATAGACACATTTTTGAAGGAGATCCATACCTTTCTTTCCAAGGCACATATCATGTCATTGAATGCAGTGGGGTGGCCTCGGGGTTGATCCGGTGATAAGCCGCGAAATTTGCGAAACCTCAAATTTTATGAATGCATGACATTCAGCGCTCATCCAGAGGTTGGCGTAAGCTCCAAACGTGCAACCCAGAGCCATATTGCATTATCATCTTAAACTGGCAATAACAGCTTATCCCTGGAGACTTCACCCTTGGGACACTTGGGGGTTGAATCTGGATTAAGGCTCAAAACCCATACATCAAAGTCCTGAAACACCCTCTATACGTGGGAAGGCAAAGCAATGCTCACTATCAAAGGGAGAATCATATTATCCACCTCTGGCATTTATTGGCACGCTGGGAACCTTATTCGGGAGGGAAACACCTAGTTGTTTACACAACTTTGGCTTACCCGACGCAACGCGATGGGTCACCTGATCAAGGCCTGGACCTACAATTATTACTCCTATACACCGGATCCGCGACAGCGCGATCACCCGATAAGCCGCAGGCCGGATTAAGCTTGTACTGCGTGTTTCTGGATACCGATTAAGGGCATCTGGGGTATCATTGGAAAGGTATTAAACCATACAATCCAGTCAACGATACTAGAAGTTGGGGCATCTACCACAGAGGAAGATATGAGTCAATTATCCTATTCAGGGGACTAATTACACATATAATCCCCTGATCGACGGGAGTCATTAGACGAACATATAGGAGGGCTCAAGTAGCGAATAGGAATGCCAGAACGCGCTCCACTGATACCGAGTTCAGGCTAATTAATTAAGTAGAATACCCGAAGCCTAGTAATCACACACATGTAATAGTTTTTGGACAGTATATAAGGAGGGCAGAACTAGGGAGGACGGCACTGAACCAGACCCCAGAAAGTGAGGAGCAATACAGCCCTTGCGTACGGAGTTGAAGTTTAGGCTTGAATCTTTGGCTGTCAATTAGTCTCAGAATTTAAGTTCGGTTTTGGAATAGCATCAGTGGGATTTATAAGTGTCAGTTACGGGGCGTGAGCCATACCGAGTTCGAGGCGTGAGCCATTGTGTGTGTTTTGAGGCGTGAGCCATAGTCACGGGGCGCGAGCCAAGCAAGTTTGAGGCGCGAGCCAAGTCAGTGGAATAAGGTGTGAGCCAAACAACCGGGTCTAAGCAGCCCACCGGATTAATAGTCCACCAAAAACAAACCAGTCTAGAGCCGTTATATCTGCATAGTTGGGAAACTTAAATCCACGTTGGGAACCAACCGATAAATTCAGGTTGTGTCTTGAACACCACTCCAAGAAACTAGTTGAGACTTAGCCATCCTTGGGGGAATGGGAATTGAATACTTTCGTGACAAATATGTTTACTCGTGGTTTCCACCTATACCACCTCTATATATAGACCAATCAGATGACATGTTCCGATCAGTACCGGCCATCTCGCGTGTATGCTAATCACACGTACCTCTTACCCGGCGGTAGCACCCTCCGGTAAAGGTTCTTAAGATGACTTGGTAGCTGCGAGAGCAGCTGCTTCCCGATTGGGATGTGTCCCGATTGGGATGCGTCCCGATTAGGATGGATCCCAATCGGGTTCATCACGATGGTTCGGCCAACGCCGCCCATCACCATCACACGGCCAACACCGCCCATCACCATCACACGTCAACACCGACGTCGTCGTCGCGCGCCCCCGCCCCCGCCGCGGCCTCTGCCCTCTCCGCCTTCATAACGTCGGTGCCTCCCGCCTCCTTCCTGCCGCTCCTCCCGGTCCTGCCGCTCCTCCCGCCAACTACTGCGCTGTACTGCATACGGCCCCCCTATGCTCCGCGATGGCTGTTACCACCGTATCCCATCTACGCTTGCTTAGACACCACGATCTCTGTGCCACCCGCATGCACCCTCGGCTCTCTGCCCCTGTTTCGTTGTCGCCGTTGCGCGCGCGGTGCGTGTGCCTGATGCAATCACATGCACATTCAATGCCCCGCCCTCCCCGCCCTTTGTTACCACCGTATGCCAGCACATCGGCCCCGTCTGTGCTTACCTGGACGGCATGGTCCACCTACATCCGCCGTCCAGCTCTCTGCCGCTGTGCTGCTCTCTTGTCTGCCGCTGTTTCGTTGTCAATTGCGGGCGCGGTGCCTGATACAATCACATGCGCATTCAACGCCCCGCCCTCGCCCTTCTGTCCGCCCTGGTAGGCCGTCATACCTCTGCCTTCTTTTTTTTCCCTTGTACTTAGATGCTAATAAATCCATTGTTAAACCATCTTATACGTGTCCTGAGTCTCCTCGCAAGCTATCGGCCGACCCACCGCCCTTCTTGAACGACGCTTAAGGTCCCACCCGCCATCTCTGATAGCCGTCAATCGTGATGTGCACAATATTCCGCGTATTCAGAATTTCAGATTCACCGCGTTGGGCTATCTTTTCGCCCCAGTCAGTCGCGCCCTCTTCCAGAATGAAGCGCAGCAAGACGGGCCTGTCTGGAGGCAGCACAATAAGCTATGGAAATGGTCACATACTCGGGCCAGGCCGCAGGAAGCAATCCGTCAATGTAAGAGCAAATAGAACAGGCGCGCAGCTTGCGGAGGAACGCCGTGTCTTCAACAACCAGATCGCATGTACATGCACCAGTCTCTTAACATGATTTATCCTGGCTAATTGGAATTTTTTAGCGCTCAGTTTTGCCCAGCGGGCCGATCTTCTTGGCGAGGACGCTGTCATGTACAGCGCGGATGATGACGCCGGGTGGAGAGACATCGAAAGTGATGAGGAGGAGGCGCTCGCCAGCCTCCCTCCGGGAGAGGAAGGCATCCTCCACAGTCACGCAGGCCAGGAGGCAAACTTCCACGACATTTTCGATGGAGTACGGCCAGGGTAACGTTGCAAACTTCATTAATTTCATGTTTTAATTCCAAAAAAAATGTTTCAAGGCGTGGCGATCTCCGCATACGAGACGATCGCGTCCAGAAGGTGGTCAATTCGTGGCAACGACAAATGCCGGACCTCATCGATGCGTATCTCGACCTCAAGGCTCACGGGGCGCAAATCTCGGACGAGGAGCCCGGCGCGTGGCCCTTACCCGTCCTGGGGTTTGACGGTATGTTTTGATTTTTTAATCCTTATTACATTTCACTTGATACTGACACTTCGCGATTCAGAACATGGAGACCATTTATTTTCCTATACCCCCAGCTCACGCACCCCGAACGCCGCCCTTATTCGCCATGGATATATTGGTTCAGCGCCGGAGCAACCTGGGTTTGCGTTCCCCATTCGTCTCTTTGAGATCTATAGACAGCTCCATCGTGTCTGTCCACGCTTTAGCCTCGACGCCCTGAGTAAAGCACTCACTCACCTACATTATGTATGCAGTTAATTCAATGAATTGAAAAAGTAAATGACGAATGATTTATAGGGCCCGCGCAAATCATCGTTGCAGGAGCAACTGATAATTGCATACGATGCATACCTCGAGGTCATGCGTGGTGTCGAAGCCCGTTCCCGCCTCGCTCTCGGCCGGACGGGCACATGGTATATGGATAATATTTGCCCACCGTGCCTCTACAAGACGGTTGGTGAGCCTTATCTCAAGTTCTCATGGCTTGGGGCCATGGATGGTAATAATTCCCTTAAATGGGTTGATGCAATCCTGCGTGCCGGCAAGACACGTGCGGATGATCGCGTCTCCCAGCATGATCGCTGGATTACCCCCGCAGAAGTAGATTTATTCAAGGATGAGGTCTCGGAATCACAAAAGGTGAGTATTTTACAGTTTTTATCTTCTTACAAACTCACCCAATAATCGCCTTCAGCGCCCCCAAGGCTCAGGACCGACACTTGCTGAGATGCACACATCATCATCTGCCACTATCTTACCCGCATCATCCGCTCCAACTCCACCCGTGGCCTCGCAACCGGAGAAATCTCCCGACGCATCATCTCGTGAAAGCCCAGAACCCGGCGACGATTTGGACGACGATGTCGCATGGCTCAATGTCAATGAGCTCGATACAATGGACGCCGAAGAACTTGCAAAATGTATCAATACCTGTGTCGACCGCTGGCGGGCGGCTGGGCCGGATCAGCGCAAGAAAATGTTTGCGCTGTTCGCAGTGTCAGGGATTTTCCTGACGGTCTGCCGCCATGGCCATGTGATCGTGATGTGCGATATGATTCGGAGCGGGGAATTGTAAGCTGATCCGCACGCTTCTGAACGCGAGCTGACTGGCTTCTTTGCAGAATGAAATATCCCCTGGCTATGGTTAAACGCATTCTCAATAGATATGGCAAGGATATTGGACTAGGGTACGACATCATGTGCGCATTTTTTAAAACCCTTCTGCGCAGCTCCCTTGGCAGCCGTGTCGTCGCCATGAATATGCGAGGTGTTGTCCCCGCGTTCCACGGCCACGCCCACAACCGTGCATGTCAGGTCGGCTGGCATCCATTATATGTCGACGGTGTTGGCCTCGAAGACTTCGAGGAGTGCGAACGCACTTTCTCGGGATCCAATCATCTTGCCGGCACCACGCGGCTCTGTACGACCTTCCATCGGCAACAAGCGATAGACGAGCATTTCAACTTTCACGACCTTGACAAGCATGCAGCGTCAGGTGAGCATTTTTTATCTTATCATGCATTGCTTGACTCGTTGATTTCACAATCCAGGCAACTTCATTTATCAGAATTACCGCCAAGCCATTGAGAAGATCGGCCTCAATCGTAATCAACTCGACATCCTCGAGCGGCGTCTGCACACCACAGGTCGCGACTACGAAAGCGCTCTTCTCGCAGAGCGGAAGTATTTCAAAGAGCTTCGTTCCGAGGCTCGAGACGTCGTAGATACTGTTGACTATATGGAACTTCTCGCCAAACTTCACACGCAAAAGTACGTACATCCTTTCCAGGACTTCCTCATCACTGAGCTGAGGATGGTTCCAGAGAAGACGCCGAGGCCTCCAAGGTCGCGTTCAACCGCCTTGATTACGACATCGTCCGAAATGGCTATCAACGCACCGAAATTACTCGCATCCGGACTCGTTACAGAACGACTTACGACAAGTATCTCGCTACGCTGGAAGAAGTCTGCCGTTATGAAGACCTCCATAGTATTGCCGAACGCTGGACCCCAGCCTGTCAGGAGTACAAGGACGCTCTTGTAGTGATGACTGAACGCCGATACAAGAAGGCAGTCAGTGAACTTGAGCGCCTCGTTGTAGGGCGCCTCTTCGAGACAACTAAGCTCGGGATGAGTGGCGTTGGTACGTGGCAATCATTTATCATCTTCGCACCAGTTGACTTTTCACCAGCGTACAAGCTCCGCGAGAAGCTCAGCAAGGCGTTAAAGACTAGAGCGGAGGCTATTCGGAAAGCACTCACTCGGTACAACGCCGCTGCCGCTGCACTTAACCCACCCCGTCCTCACCTAACGTGGCATTCTGTTGTCAACAGCGCTTCACTCGCCGAATTCGACTGGTTGCGTGAAACTCGCCAGGATATCCGATCGCTACCGTGGACGCAGCCAGCCCGCCGTGAGGCCATGGTTTTGTATTTTGGAATCAAGCGCGCCGAGGAGGAGAAGTTGCGGCTTAATGTCGAAATCCTGTCGGCTCATTACGTCCATGTTAGATGATCATGTTGACTACTGGCGTGCGATCGCGACCACCCTCATACCCGACCCCACCCTTGCTTGCGCCCTTCAACGCCAGTGGATCTTCCGTACACGCATCAACACGGCAATCGCTACGCATTTGGTGCAAACCGCGAAGCTCAAGGGTTTCACTGGCTCGTTGTTCCCCGGGGAGCGAGAAGGCCGGGATCCAAACTTACGAGATGGGATACCCCCGCCAGTGTGGCTCGAGCAAGTTTTGCATTTGCGAACGGCCACGGTCGAGTACGAGGAGGACGACGAGGCCGACAGCCTTACGCCAGCTGAGCGGAGTGCTTACGATGTCAACGGGATGGGCAGGGAGGCGGACTTCGATGAGAATTTGGTAGTGGAGCTTCTGGAAAACCTTAGTACAGTAGAGGATGAATAATACAGCTTCATTCGGATTTCTTGCTGAGACTCGGACTGGACGAACAACGGATCAGCGCATGCCAAGCACATTTCTGATTGGTTGGGAAGTTCGGACCGAGCCCGGCGACCAACTTAAGACACCGGTGGCGAACATTAAACGCGTTGTGCCTGAGTGCTCCTGGGTTATTCTACGCGACTTGGAGCGTGTAAATGGTCCGTTCTGTAATGAACTAGGACTATACGCAAAAATTTTACATGAAGCGGACAGGTGAAAGGCACGGAAAGACATTTTGTTGATTTGCTCTGCCAAATGTGTTGTCCAAAAGACTCCTTCGAAGCTTGGAGATGACAGAACGGTATTACGGGTTGGCCAACAGTTCAAATGTTGTCAGGTAGGTCCTTGGTATGAACTGTGAAGGAATTAACCCAAGGGAATCACAGGATATGTTGGACTGAAGTGTTGACTGCTTTGAGCAGAGTTGAACCTGTATTATTGTTACGAACTTGAACCATTTTCCGACCCTATTTTGACACCTTCAGAGTTTGAGGCCACATAACCCCAGTTCCAACGAAAGATATGGGTAGGTAGAATCTATTCTCACACTCTGAGAGATTGTTGCACCTTCTCGATGCTTCTACGCTTTCCAATACCCCGAATACCTGATTTTTGGGTCGAATTTCAGACCTCCTGAAAATGGTCCAGTTTTTCTCAGATCGTTGATATAGTTCATTAAATGATGTTCCCTGCTTTTCAGTTCATTCAATTCAAAATTGCGGTCAGTACAAGCCTGTCAAGCTCAAAGTAAATATCTCTGTTACCTGACCCATATACCCATTTCAGGTGCAAAAGTATTTTTCTCGGGTGCGCATACTATATGGAACCTTCAATACGGATGGGTGACACTAACCTTCCAACGAGTGAAGGGCAAGGTTCAATTTCTGCTGAAAGCACAGTTAGCTGCAGATGATGTTAAATAAAATGGCCACGCTTCTAAATTTTTCACAAAGAACCTCCTGTATACCTAATAAATTTTTGACAGTACTTTAGACGCCCTCAGAGTGTGGAGGAAGCGTCGTATTCACGATTTTGTATCCTTACCAGCTTGCTCCTTCCCATTTTGGATGTACCATCAGCTCGCTTAAACTGTGGGAAGCTCGTAACTCTTCGTCTCTCTTTCTTATCGACCACCATCATGTCCTCAGCTATCCAGATCAGCGACAACGACGACGACGACGAGACACCACCCCCTGTTCCCTTCGTCCACGATTGGGCGGCCCCGGGGGTCCGCACGCTTCCTGTCCCCCCGCCCTCGCATAACGGTTACCCCAAGGTCAAACCCCAGCCCCTGCACTGTCTGCGCTTCACTCCGCTCGGCATCTACGACCTACGCCGCCACATGGGTGTATTCGCCCACTCACCGTCCATATGGAACACGTACCATCACCGATTCGAGCAAGCCGACGTCGCTTGGCTGGCTACTGGCGCTAGCTCCGACAACCAGCACCACCCACCACACGATGCAGGTTTTTTCCCTGAGTTTCTGGCGCTGCGCGAATCCCTGCCGCTCAACGAGAATGGTGGGTACCTGCCGCGGATAGCTTTCGGTGACCTCGTACGCAAAGTCTTGTTTGACGTGGTACATCTGTTATATTTTTTTCTCCACATGCATTTTCTAACATCTTGCAGGCAACAATGTTGGATCGTATACTTGGCTCAACGACCCTCATCATTCATAGCGAGGGCACGACGCGGCCGAACTCTCTTATGCGGCCTGAATATCTCTCCAGCACCGTCTACATTCCCCCAACTTTCTTGGCTCAGGAATCCGGCCGCTCACATTCATATTGCGCGTATCGTCCAGCATTATATCGAGACTGTCGGCGTCCTTACGGCAACTGGCGTGGCGTACCGATGCCAGACGCCAGCTTAAGTGGCCGCTTAAACCAATCAGGCCCACCGCGATCTCCCAACTACATCCCCCCGGGGCTCGTCATTCCGGACCCCAAGGAACGTGGCTCCTCTGTCTACGTCTTCCGCGGCCGCCCTGATGGCTCCTTGAACCCTCCCTCTCCCGCACCGGCCGTACCTGCCGTACCTGCACCGTCCGAACCTGTTGCGTCCCAGACCTCGACTCGTTATGGCTCGGAGGGCCCAGAGGAGTACTCGCAGGACGCCCTCAACCTCATTGCCGAGATCGAGCATAATCACGTCCTTATGCAAGATATCGCCGACCTCCGCTCCCACGTCACGGAGCTTGAGGATGCGCTCGACAACGTTCAGGCTTTAATGGCCAATCGTGATGGGGAGCACGCTGACGTGCAGCGCAGGCTGGAGCAGACCATATCCAGCTTGCAACTGCAGCTTCACCGCGCACAAGGTATGTCTCAGATTTTATCAGAACAATTTATTCATGAAGCTTAGTTTCCAGTCCGTCAACCTCCAGAGTCCCCAGCGCGCGGCCACCCAGCTATGTGTCGTCATCGTCGCAGCTGCTCACTCCCACCAAGACACGCTCCACGCTCACACCTCGGTCTCCTCGTACGACTTCGCCAATCAAGGGCGAGGTCCCGCTCCCCCTGACGACCGCATGCCTGAGTGCGAATTCTGCATCAGCGCACATGCCAGCAATTCGCCTCATGGTCAAGCACGTCGCATCGACAAAGTGGTACGAGGAGTTGGAGGGACTGGGGTTTAAGGCTGATTTGGTGCAGGCGCTGCTGGATTCATTGACGAGTGATATGTCGCTGTAGTTTTTTTAATGTCTCGCAATATATGATTCTTGTCGCCCCACATAGGTTGGCCGGTGGGGAAGTTCCGAACAGCTAAGCGAGATAAAATCGGCACGTGTGAATGAGTACTGATGGACGCGTCACGTTTACGTCCAAGTGTCCTGACTCCTTCCCACCATCGCTGCTCCCTCATTGCCATATTCCCACTTCACCATGCCCACCGCGTTCACCACCATTGCAGTCGAAACCCAACCGCACATCCGCCACACACAAGCAAAGCCACGCGCTCCTCTCACAGCCGACCAGCGGAAAGAGAAGAAAGAGGAGCGCGAGATCAAGCAGGATGGCATCGATGCTGCCCTTGCCAAGTGGTATGACGAGAGTGTCGCGCTCGCGGAGGACCTCTCGATCAAGTACAAGCAAAAACCAAAGTATTTTCTTGAGATGATGTTTCAGGGTGGCGCACGTATGGTTCACCAGCAGGCCAAGACGAATCCCTACAACGCATTTAGGGCTGAAAAAGCGGCGGAGTGTAGGGAGCGTAAGTCTTCGTCTTCCTTTCTTGTTCCCAGACGCTTCCACTGATTTTATTGTAACAGGCGGAGAGTCAAAAAATGCGCCCAAGCTTCACGTCGATTACTTCGAAGAGTATCAAAACCTCACGGATACGGAGAAGGAGGCCCTCATCGAGCGCTTCAAGGACACGAAGACACGTGAAGTGAAGCTACGCCGTGCGACCCCTCGTGCGAAGATTCAAGATGTCGCGAATATTGTGAGAAACATAAAACTTTTGGTACATCGTGTCTTCGTGGCCGTGTTCCCACCTGATTTGCTCTCACAGATGGTCGGCCTGGGGATGCGTGTGGGGGTCGAAGGCTTTTTCTGCATCGTCAGGAACAGTTCCGACTTCCATATGCAACCTCAGTGGTTCTTCACGTCGCGTGAGCTCGAGCAGTACATGCCAATCGCGACGCGCCGCAAGTGGGTGACTGCTGAGGTTGGGATGAAGGCTGAGGCATTCTGCATCGCAGGCTGCGATGTTCTTAGTACGTCACACCTTCTGCTTTGGGGATTTTACTGACTATCACGAAGACCTTCTACGGACGAGTAAGCAAAAGGCGGATTTTCTCAAGGCGGGTATTCGCGAGGGGCTTTCGGAAAAACTAAGTACGTGCGCAGCGAATCACTTCCGCTCGTCTACTGACCTGGTGAGCATAGTCGAGATAACTGGGGACGCCAACGCCCAGATGCAATACGTCTGGTACGAGGAGGACGTTGTGCACAAGCACTCCGTCATCCTTGTTGGATGGACATTCCCCGAGATTGTGAACCCGAGCGAGCTCAGCTCGTCGCTTGCCCCGCTCCAAAAGCTCCACGACGCAATCAAGAATGACGATTGCAAGTTCGTCAAGCTGAGCCCACAGGAGCTGCAAATGCGGAAGAAGAAATGGAACGAGGATGTCACGGCGGGGCGCATCGAGGCAAAGCATCGTGCAACGCGTGCCGACAAAGGTGTCAAGCGCAAACGCACCCGTGACGAGGACGACGAGGACGACGATGTCAGAGGCGACGAGGAGCAGGATGGCGCAGGTGATGACGATGACGATGACGGTGAGTCTGCGCCGCCCACCAAGGCTCCTACGAAACGTCGCCGTATCTCGGCCAAACTACCTGCGCAGCCCATCATCGAGGAGCCCGTCAATGATGTGGACACGCCGCCCGCACCTGCGCCCATCGAGAAGCCAGTGGCCGCCTGGAAGTCCCGCGCCACTACCCAGGCCGCCGCGAAGAAGAATGCCTCGAAGGCTGCACCGCGCAAGTCTGCCCCAACGAAGAAGCCAGCGCCCAAGAAGGCTCCACGCGATGATGAAGTCACTCGCCGAGCTGCCGCCAAGTTAAGGGCAGACATCGCAGCCAAGCGCGCCGCCAAGGAAGCTGCTGCCACCGGTGGAAGTAGCACGGCTACCAGCACTTCGCGCCCTCGTCCCCGCCCCATGTATACCAGCCGCGAGTTGATCACCAGCGAGGACGAGCGCAATGCCGACCCCGACGCTGAGGAGGATGACGACGACTTCAGTCCTCCTGTCCGCCGCCGCCGCCACGCACACGCAGTAATCGCCAGCGATGACGAGATGGACGCGGACCCAGAGGCCAGCGAGGAGCAGCAAGCGGATGTGGTGGTGGCAGCAGGGACGGCAGCGGGGTAGGCCTTCATACCGTAATTCTTGTACCACGCCCACCACGGACTTTTTAATATACATCGCTTTGACCGTTTTCATTTGGGGTGTTTCAGTGTTTTATTGCTGGAATACAGTTTTATATAAGGTTATATGATGTAACTATGAGGTCTGTGCAAACAGTGAGTGGGGGCAGGAGTTATTGTGGAGGCGGGAGCTTCGGCGGTGACTTGGCGGCGACGTTGATGGCGGGCTGATGTCTCGCGTTGGCCGATGGGATTGATGGCCGGCGTTGGCCGAGCCATCGTGATGGGAAGGTGTGAGGGCAGAGGCCCGGCGGGGGCGGGGGCGCGCGACGACGACGACGGTGTTGACGTTTGATGGTGATGGGCGGCGTTGGCCGAACCATCGTGATGAACCCGATTGGGATCCATCCTAATCGGGACGCATCCCAATCGGGAAGCAGCTGCTCTCGCAGCTACCAAGTCATCTTAAGAACCTTTACCGGAGGGTGCTACCGCCGGGTAAGAGGTACGTGTGATTAGCATACACGCGAGATGGCCGGTACTGATCGGAACATGTCATCTGATTGGTCTATATATAGAGGTGGTATAGGTGCTGCGGCAAGTGCTATATGCCGCAGTAGCAGACTGGTTACGTGTCTGTTTTCTAAAACCTTCCTTGGCCATTACATTGACTTTGGGGCGAGCCAAACTTCAAATGTGGGTAATTTCCGGTGCGACTACTACTCATCCCTGTCCGCTCCCGTATTGGCCCTCAGCACCTCCACTGTCCTCCACTGACCTACAACACTACGCAGGTATCACGAGTCGACATTCCAACCCACATCCAGTCCACTCCATTCTATTCCAGCCAATAAGTATCCGAGATAAACACGGCAACGCACGCACGCCGCATAACCGGCACACGGATTCGGGTACGCCTCGGAGGGGGCCAGCGGGATCTCCGTCACGGTCTCCCACTCTCGAACAGACTCCCCGCATGGCGACGCGAGTCGCGAGAGATGGATCACCGCGTCAACGACGGGCGCTACGCAAGCCCTGCTTGCGTATACGCCTGTCCCTGTGCACGAGGCGGCATAACCATCTCGAACTGCGGCTCGCCCAGCGTGTGCGGCAGGACGGGCTCCCCGCCGACATACGCCACCGACGGATTCGCGTGGTCCGGCGCGGCGGAATACGGCCCCTGCTGCGCGAAGAAGTTGTACTGCGGCTGCTGCTCGAGCGCGACCGCGAGCGGCGGGAGCGCGTAGGACGCAGCAGACATGGTGCTTTGCGTGCTCTGCGCGCGGTACAGCGCGCCGCCCGCCACGGACGCGACATCGAAGTCGACGGCCGGCTCCTTCTGCACCATCGCCCGGAAGGCCGCGTCCATCTCCGCATCGAGCATGCGCCCCTTGCGCGTGGCGCTGGCGCGGCGGCGGCGGAGGACGGCGAAGAGGAGGAGGAGCGCGAGGACGACGCCGACGGCGGCGAGGGCGCCGATGAATGCGGGCTTGTGTACGAGGCTGGTGGGGGGAGGCGTGCGGTTAGCTCGTGATCATCTCATCGCGCGCGAGGAAGGGAAGGGAGGGAGGAGGAGAGGAGAGGAGAAGGAGGGATGGGGAAGAAAAGGGAAAGTGAAAAAAACGCACGAGCTACCACCGCTCCCATTCGCCGCCGCCGCACTCAGCCCTGACCCCGAGCCTGAACCGCCGGTGGGCACAGCCGCAGGCGCGCCAGTCGCCGCGCCCAAGCGCGCGCTCGTGAGCGTCTGCGTCTGCGCCTGGCTATCCGTCCCCGTTCCCGTACCAACCGCCGCTGCGGGCGGTCCAGGAACCGCAGTTGCCGTGGGGCTGCCGTCCGTCGCCGATGCAGAGCCGCTTGGGTTTGCCGCCGCGTCTGTGGGCGACGACGCCGGGGCCGCGGTATCGGTACCGACCGCCGTGTGCGAGACCCCGTCGTCCGGCCCTGCTGCTGCCGCACCGCCGCCCGCTGCAGCACCGTTAGCGTTTGCGTCCGCGGGGGGCTGCGCGGGCGTGTTGGTGTCGGTACCTGCTGGTGGTGGCGTGCTGGTGTCGGTGCCTGCTGCGGGGGTAGCTGCTGGCGGTGGGGCCTGGTTCTGGTTCTGTGTCTGTGCAGGGGCCGCGCCTTGGCCTTGAGCCACATCTGTCGCCGTGTTTGCGTCTGTGTTTGCGGCCGCGCCGGGCACCGAAGTTGAGGTCGCAGTCGAGGCCGTGTCAGTGGTGCCGGCAGTCGTGGAGGAGGTCGTGCTCGTCGAGCTCGTGGATTCCGTTGTCGCCGTGGTCGCAGGCAGCACCGCGGCGGTAGACGCATCAGCGGGAGGGGCTACTGAGGCTGTGGTCACAGCGGGAGGAGCGATCAGTACTGCACTGTCCGCTCGGCGTGAGCAGGTACTCTTTCGGTAAATGAAGCGCTAGCACGACTCACGTCGCTGGGGCAGATGACGATGTGGCAGGAGCAGGGGAAGCTACCAGTACTGCACTTTCCTCGCGGCGTGAGCGAAAAATGCGTGGATTAAAGGGTAGCACGACTCACGTCGCTGGCGCGGACGGGGTTGCTGGGGGATCTGCCACCAGTACAGGTGCTGTACTACATATCCGCACGATGTGAGATCTTGTTCTTTTCGTCAAAGCGGAAGAGCATGGCTCACCTCGCTGGGGATGACGGTGTTGCTGGAGCCGGAGGATTCGCAATCAGCGCTGCACTATTCGCTTGATGTGAGGTTTTGAGTCCTGAACGCAGCGAGCGTACAACTCACCCGGATGATGGTGTCGCTGGAGCAGGAGGCGGACTCGCTATCAGCGCTGCACTATCCCCTCGATGTGAGATTTAACTCGTCAAGCCGGAAGAGTATAACTCACCTGGCTGGAGCGGACGCTGCTGGGGCTTGGCTCGCAGCCGGTATCGCAGCATCGGCGGGAGGAGTCACCGCACTATATATATCAAACTTAATGTGAGGCGTGGAGGGTGGTAGTACGACTCACCTCGCAGGAGCGCCTGCACTTGCTGTTGGAATAGAAGGCATGAATCAAGGCCAAATCTCGCCCTCCAGGGAACGTAAAGAGATCGAAATCGAGAAAGACGGAAAGGCCCGCCGGCAGGAAAAGAAAGAATCAACCGAGGCGCAAGACCCCTGCAACCCTGAGAAATACCAGGCTAGCTGTGCGGCGCGTGCACGAACGAATGAACGACCAGAAAAGAAAGAATGTGAAGGCGCGCAGCGCCAGGAAGGGGGGGAGGAAAGAGAGCCGCTCGCTGGTAGTGATGGGGACCGCGCGACATCACGTTAATCAGATCTCTTGGACTTCACATCCGTTCCGCTGGTCCGCTCGTTGGCCGAGCATGCCCGTGCATGTTTCACAAGCAAAAGGAGATAACTTTCTCTTTGGAGCGAGGCTCCTTGATCCGTTAGTCGATGGTGGGTTTACAGCCGAGGTTTCCAGCCCAACGGTGACCCACACACCCGCGTAGCCTACGAGCCCAAATAAATGATTATAGCCTGCCAAGCTCGAAATAACTGTCTAATGCAAGGTGATAAGATTCGATGGCACACGCATTTTGGAGGCGAAAACTCGACCGGGCATCGCTAATTTTCGAACGGGACACCACCTTTGGGGTGGACGGACATGTAAATATTGAATATGTTACTTTCGTGGTAGCTGCAGTACTGAAGAATGGCCTAGACATCTACTAGATCCTCAACCACCATGACCGTTCCGTCGAGCTCTTTGACTGCGGCGCCTTTAGGAACGAAATCGGGAGGGTAGATGCCTTGAGTGGCAGCCAACCGAGCAAAACGTGACTCGGGTTTGGAAAGTAACACTGTAGGGTTGTCGAACTCGGCGATGGAGCCACTGTCTAGAACAAGGATCTGAGCGGACAGTGTAAGTGATCAGTGATCTGAGTTTAGAACTGTGAGCGCCCGCACCTTGTCGTAGTTGACGATGGTCGCTGAAAGACACAGACAGTCAGAGTAGCAAGGAATATGAGCTTCGAAACGTACAGATACGATGGGCGATGGCGATGACTGTGAAGCCCTTCATGTGCAAATCCACCACATGCCGGATCTTCTCGTCTGTGATGTGATCCATGCTATCGGTTTTAAAAAATGTCAGTAACAATTACCGATGAGTTACGCGCTGACTCGCCTCGAAGTAGACTCGTCAAGAACGACGATCTTCTTATTTCTCAACAAAGCCCTAGCAAGACTAGAGCAGCTGCCGTTGGCCTTTCGAGAAGCTTTCTTCGTCGACTACCAGATGGTCTAGCTTGTCATCCTGTGCAACATTGTTGTATAAACCAAGACAACGATGAGTGTCAAGCCACTTACCAAACCGGACACGGCGTCGTGCATTTCACGAGTTTAAGAGCTTCCCAAATCTCGGCATCAGTTCGCTCGTTGGTGATGTCGAGGTTTTCACGAATCGATCCGTGCCAAAGGAATGGATCTTGCGTCACGATGCTAAACGATGAGAAATTGAACAAGATCCAGCGGCCGTAAGGCGACGGGCGTACCTCATCGATTCACGAAGTTTTTTAAGAGGAACGGTCGAAATATCGACGCCGTCGATGACAATGCTGCCCGTGACAAGATGCTGATCTATCCCTCGGAATAGAGAAAGCACGGTGGATGATTTTCCAGAGCCAGTGCTACGACCCGGCAAATTAGCAAGAGTCTCTTGTCTCAAAGGAGATGATTACCGGCCACAGATACCGATCTTAAGTCCACCTTGTAGCTCGAACGAGAGGTTTTTGAGGGCAGGTGGAAGGTCGTCGCTAAGGGATCCGCGCGTGAGATTATTGTATGAGTGAATGGTGAACCATACCGATATCTCATGGAGAAGTCCGAGAAAGCCAAGCTGCCAGCGGATGGCCAGGCCGAGAGAGCGCTGACTGCGACCTCATCCGATGGGGCAGTTTTCTCCTCCTCAGGCAACTTGGCGTACTCCTCGATCCGGTCAATGGCAATGCTCCCATTCTCTACGGAGGCGTAAGACGTGAGTAGATGCGTCATCCACATTCCAAGAGACACCAGTCTGAAAATGGAACAGTTATAGATGGAAATGATCAACAAAACACGTCACACACCGGGAGAGCGCAATGCCGAGGAACGCCGCCGAGGTGGTATCTCTCAGCCATACGGTCAGGACTGCAACACTGCACGCGAGGATCGTCTGGAACCATAGTAAGAACACCCGGAGGAAGAGTTGACCAGCGAGTCGGTGGTGAAGGGCCCCTTGGGATTCATTACGAAGGAGGCATTCTGCGAGCGGAAATAGTCTGTGCACGATAGGCCCGCACGGTGATAAGACCGGACACTGTAGTTCCAAACAGCGTATACAGCTGGGAGAACAATGTTAGCCGAACCTCATCGAACGGGTCCGAAGAACGAAAACAAACCGGGATTTCGACCCGAGTTCAAGTCTACGGAATTGCTGACAGTCGCATAAGAAAGCATACAACTGAGGCCGGAAGATCTACATACCTTGCTGTCTTGAGATAAAACCGCACACCGTAGAAGCCCAGGACACCCAGAATCGGAGAGCGAAGGCCAGCAACGGCGTCGCCATCGTAATAAATACAAAAGTACCGATCATGCCGAGGACATTGATCGAAATTCATAAAGGCAAAGGGAACTCCCGGTCAGCGACCTGGATATCCTGAGAGAATCTTCAAATATGCATGAGTATACATTGTGCCGTTCTTAGACAGCACAAATCAGCACGGCGCACCGGTTCAAGATCCTCCCCACGGGATTCTTAGTATCCAAGAAATCGGAGACCCCATGACGCCCGCGAGTTCAACCTACAAAGAAAGAATGTCAGCGGCAGATCGTTGATCTACAAAGATTACAGAATCCCGACGCACACCATGTATGTGGGTGCGGTGAATGTTCCGACCGTGTACGCAAAGTATGCGAGTGACAACGCCATGAACAAGAGACTGCAGGGTGATCCGTTAGCCATCGCCAGGTAAGAACATAGCACAAGACACTTGAGGAAAACGATGCCGCCGTATCCGGCGACCCAAAGACCCAGTGACCCGAGGCGGACGCGAGCACTGGCACGGTCGATGAGACGATAAGTCGCGGGAGAGAGAAACCACTTGACTTACTCGACAAATACGCCGTCGAGAACAAGCCGATCCCGCTCCACACCGTGATGAGCGTAAGCAAACTGGTGGTCTGGAAGAATCCCGTGCACTTGACATAAAATGCGTAGGCACCCCGCCGCGACGCCTGCTCCGAATTCCACGCCTCCTCCTCCTCCTTCTCCTCGTCGATGATCGTGGCCTCTGTTGAATTTGCTTGACCGCCACTGGCCTTTGCCCGCTTCGGCGTCCACCGCCGTAGAAGCCAACGCAAACGTCGCACCCGCATCGCGCACTTGCTCGAACGACCCGAAATGCGTGATCGTGCCGCGTCCATGATGATGACCTTGTCGCGCTGGGCAGATGATGCACCCCGTGCGTTACGAGAACCGTCGTCTGAGACACAAAGATGAGTGACAGCTTTAATCTCTGTCGTGGCCGGCTACGAACCTTTCCCTTGAGCATTCCGTCCGGACCGAACAAGGAGGCAAAGACTTGGAATAGGATAAGCATCTCATCTCATCTCAAGGATGGTATGGTCCCCACCGTGTGCCTCCGTCTCGCCATCCAGTGCGCTGAACACATCGTCCAACAAAACGAGATCCGCATGCGCGTAAACCGCACGCGCGATGGCCTGTAGAGCATAAAGCGCCAAATAATCCCATCAACTCAACCTACTAGCCTCTGGCGCTGCCCGCCAGAAAGCGTCGCTCCTGCACCACACATCCATCTCAGCGCCCTCGTCAACCTACCAATCAATTTTAATAAACACACCTTTATCCCCGAGTTTCACCAGATCCCGCTGCGGAAGCGCCTCGATATCCTGGCGAAGCCCGCAGGCGTGGATCACCTTGTCATAGAACGCCTCGTCCCACGGGCTGTCGAGGAGGATGTCTACAATAACCAGAACGTTACGCGCCTGCAGGGAACGAATGCAGACAACTCAACTGGCGCGCAGAGTCCCAGGGTAGATGAACGGCGTCTGGCTCGCGAGCGCAATCTTGTGCGCCTTGACCTCCAAACTCCCCTCAACCAGCCTCGTCTCTCCCAATATCGACATAGGAGACTCGATTTTCCCTGCGCATCAATCAGCCCACAGCCCTCGTCGTAGAACTCCCATCGCGACTCACACTGGCAAGACCCAACAACCATATGCAACTCCCTCGGCGCCAGCTCGAGCGTGATACCGCTCAACACCCGCGTCTTGTCGTCCCACCCAAAGGCGCATCCCTTGAGGGACACATGGACCGTGAGGTGGAGACTTTGATGCCGTCCTCCCCCTCACTGACATCGACCAGGTTGGCTACTTCTACAGCGTCGACTGAGTCGAGCTCGGAAGAGGCCTTCTCGGGAAGCTGCAGGAAGCCTGGATGCGCTCGAGGGACGCGTAGGAGGCGAAGAGCTGCGGGAGCGACTGCCCGATCATGTTCAGTGGCCCTACCCACATCAGCTGACTGTTGATGACGGATCTGCAACCACTCACCGTTCAGGATATTCACGATCGTGAACAACCTGCCCGCAATTAACTCAGTTTCGCCAAACCCATATCAAAGAGCACAGTGAAACAAACGCACGTGAAAATCCGACTAACGTCCAACGGCGGCAAATCCCCCCACCCCCGCGCTTGCATCCCGACGTACGCCGCGAGCGTCACAGAAAACCTGCGCTCGAACCGATGTTCGACAGCGTCCCCGCGACGGCGATGAGGTACATAAAGTGCCGCAGTGCCTTTGTCTCGGTTTGCGCAAGGCGTTGATCTTGCGCTCCAGCGAGGACTCGTATGCGCCGAGCTTGATGGGGAGAGTTGGCCGAGGACGGAGGTCTATGGTTGTGGGGGTCAGCAGGACAGGGCGGGAGAACAAGGAGCGACGCACGAGGAGCTTGATCCGGATGTCGATGGCCGCGAGCCACGCCTTTTGCGCGGGACCCACGAAGCTGCCACCGTGCCTAGAAGATGTGTTCAGCGACGGTGAAATAATTAGCGCAACACGAAACACCCACTCGTCGTCGAAAGAAGCGCAATAATAAACAGCAGCGGCGCGAACATGACGTAGCCCGCCTTGTACCACAGCAGCGTGCACGCGACGACGATGGTGACCACCGCTGCCCAGAGCTCCTGGAACGTCTGAAAGCCGGACGTGACCTTCTCGACGTCGACAGACATGTACGTCGTCGCGGCGCCCTGCCCCACCTCGCGCGCGGCCATGGAGGTGAGGCGCAGGGTCTTGGCGTAGAGGGAGCCCGTGAGCGCCGAGCCATAGAGGACGACGAAGGCGTTGACTTTTTCGGAGTAGACGTAGTTGGAGATCGTCAGCGAAACTGTGTGAGTGAGAATTTAGAGGGGTTTGAGAAGATGAGGGCACTTTACCGTAAACCACAAAGTACGCCCAGATAAGGACCGTCCCGCGCTCCTTGGGTATGGATGGTCGGATACGTACAGGATCATCTGTTCCACCAGCGTGACCTGGGCTTAAAACAGTCGCACGGTGTGAAATGAAAGCAATAGACATA